>OY282640.1:43582137-43877137 GCA_958299015.1 Tetanocera ferruginea
CTTTGCCTGCAATTTGTAATTTTAAGTCAGAGTATTAAAACACACATTCGCCCAGGAATATTTGGTAATTTGAAAGAAATCTTTGCATAAGAACATATATATGAATATGAATATGAATATGAATATGAATATGAATATGAATATGAATATGAATATGAATATGAATATGAATATGAATATGAATATGAATATGAATATGAATATGAATATGAATATGAATATGAATATGAATATGAATATGAATATGAATATGAATATGAATATGAATATGAATATGAATATGAATATGAATATGAATATGAATATGAATATGAATATGAATATGAATATGAATATGAATATGAATATGAATATGAATATGAATATGAATATGAATATGAATATGAATATGAATATGAATATGAATATGAATATGAATATGAATATGAATATGAATATGAATATGAATATGAATATGAATATGAATATGAATATGAATATGAATATGAATATGAATATGAATATGAATATGAATATGAATATGAATATGAATATGAATATGAATATGAATATGAATATGAATATGAATATGAATATGAATATGAATATGAATATGAATATGAATATGAATATGAATATGAATATGAATATGAATATGAATATGAATATGAATATGAATATGAATATGAATATGAATATGAATATGAATATGAATATGAATATGAATATGAATATGAATATGAATATGAATATGAATATGAATATGAATATGAATATGAATATGAATATGAATATGAATATGAATATGAATATGAATATGAATATGAATATGAATATGAATATGAATATGAATATGAATATGAATATGAATATGAATATGAATATGAATATGAATATGAATATGAATATGAATATGAATATGAATATGAATATGAATATGAATATGAATATGAATATGAATATGAATATGAATATGAATATGAATATGAATATGAATATGAATATGAATATGAATATGAATATGAATATGAATATGAATATGAATATGAATATGAATATGAATATGAATATGAATATGAATATGAATATGAATATGAATATGAATATGAATATGAATATGAATATGAATATGAATATGAATATGAATATGAATATGAATATGAATATGAATATGAATATGAATATGAATATGAATATGAATATGAATATGAATATGAATATGAATATGAATATGAATATGAATATGAATATGAATATGAATATGAATATGAATATGAATATGAATATGAATATGAATATGAATATGAATATGAATATGAATATGAATATGAATATGAATATGAATATGAATATGAATATGAATATGAATATGAATATGAATATGAATATGAATATGAATATGAATATGAATATGAATATGAATATGAATATGAATATGAATATGAATATGAATATGAATATGAATATGAATATGAATATGAATATGAATATGAATATGAATATGAATATGAATATGAATATGAATATGAATATGAATATGAATATGAATATGAATATGAATATGAATATGAATATGAATATGAATATGAATATGAATATGAATATGAATATGAATATGAATATGAATATGAATATGAATATGAATATGAATATGAATATGAATATGAATATGAATATGAATATGAATATGAATATGAATATGAATATGAATATGAATATGAATATGAATATGAATATGAATATGAATATGAATATGAATATGAATATGAATATGAATATGAATATGAATATGAATATGAATATGAATATGAATATGAATATGAATATGAATATGAATATGAATATGAATATGAATATGAATATGAATATGAATATGAATATGAATATGAATATGAATATGAATATGAATATGAATATGAATATGAATATGAATATGAATATGAATATGAATATGAATATGAATATGAATATGAATATGAATATGAATATGAATATGAATATGAATATGAATATGAATATGAATATGAATATGAATATGAATATGAATATGAATATGAATATGAATATGAATATGAATATGAATATGAATATGAATATGAATATGAATATGAATATGAATATGAATATGAATATGAATATGAATATGAATATGAATATGAATATGAATATGAATATGAATATGAATATGAATATGAATATGAATATGAATATGAATATGAATATGAATATGAATATGAATATGAATATGAATATGAATATGAATATGAATATGAATATGAATATGAATATGAATATGAATATGAATATGAATATGAATATGAATATGAATATGAATATGAATATGAATATGAATATGAATATGAATATGAATATGAATATGAATATGAATATGAATATGAATATGAATATGAATATGAATATGAATATGAATATGAATATGAATATGAATATGAATATGAATATGAATATGAATATGAATATGAATATGAATATGAATATGAATATGAATATGAATATGAATATGAATATGAATATGAATATGAATATGAATATGAATATGAATATGAATATGAATATGAATATGAATATGAATATGAATATGAATATGAATATGAATATGAATATGAATATGAATATGAATATGAATATGAATATGAATATGAATATGAATATGAATATGAATATGAATATGAATATGAATATGAATATGAATATGAATATGAATATGAATATGAATATGAATATGAATATGAATATGAATATGAATATGAATATGAATATGAATATGAATATGAATATGAATATGAATATGAATATGAATATGAATATGAATATGAATATGAATATGAATATGAATATGAATATGAATATGAATATGAATATGAATATGAATATGAATATGAATATGAATATGAATATGAATATGAATATGAATATGAATATGAATATGAATATGAATATGAATATGAATATGAATATGAATATGAATATGAATATGAATATGAATATGAATATGAATATGAATATGAATATGAATATGAATATGAATATGAATATGAATATGAATATGAATATGAATATGAATATGAATATGAATATGAATATGAATATGAATATGAATATGAATATGAATATGAATATGAATATGAATATGAATATGAATATGAATATGAATATGAATATGAATATGAATATGAATATGAATATGAATATGAATATGAATATGAATATGAATATGAATATGAATATGAATATGAATATGAATATGAATATGAATATGAATATGAATATGAATATGAATATGAATATGAATATGAATATGAATATGAATATGAATATGAATATGAATATGAATATGAATATGAATATGAATATGAATATGAATATGAATATGAATATGAATATGAATATGAATATGAATATGAATATGAATATGAATATGAATATGAATATGAATATGAATATGAATATGAATATGAATATGAATATGAATATGAATATGAATATGAATATGAATATGAATATGAATATGAATATGAATATGAATATGAATATGAATATGAATATGAATATGAATATGAATATGAATATGAATATGAATATGAATATGAATATGAATATGAATATGAATATGAATATGAATATGAATATGAATATGAATATGAATATGAATATGAATATGAATATGAATATGAATATGAATATGAATATGAATATGAATATGAATATGAATATGAATATGAATATGAATATGAATATGAATATGAATATGAATATGAATATGAATATGAATATGAATATGAATATGAATATGAATATGAATATGAATATGAATATGAATATGAATATGAATATGAATATGAATATGAATATGAATATGAATATGAATATGAATATGAATATGAATATGAATATGAATATGAATATGAATATGAATATGAATATGAATATGAATATGAATATGAATATGAATATGAATATGAATATGAATATGAATATGAATATGAATATGAATATGAATATGAATATGAATATGAATATGAATATGAATATGAATATGAATATGAATATGAATATGAATATGAATATGAATATGAATATGAATATGAATATGAATATGAATATGAATATGAATATGAATATGAATATGAATATGAATATGAATATGAATATGAATATGAATATGAATATGAATATGAATATGAATATGAATATGAATATGAATATGAATATGAATATGAATATGAATATGAATATGAATATGAATATGAATATGAATATGAATATGAATATGAATATGAATATGAATATGAATATGAATATGAAATTAAATGTGAGCTTGAAGTGGAAAATTCACTCAATATTTTCATCATGAATTTTTACATGATTTCTATGAATCACTTTCATGAAGTTTGTTGCAGTCACCAATAACATGAGTCACATGAACTATTATTCATAATATTAATGTACAAACTACACAAAAGAAAAAAACGAGAACATGAATATTTCATAAGATTCATTAAGTGTGTGTACAAGATAAATTAACCAATAAGAAGTACCTTAAAATCCATGAAAAAATTCAAGGGGAACATGAATCATTCATAATTTTTGTGAATAAATTTTCATGAGTTCATGAGATAAATGACTGAAATGTTTGGCAATTCTTCGTTTTTATTTGCAGACTGGTTTCTTCTTTAAGTTCATCTTTATTCAGATTTGAATTTGCTTTTTTATGACTCTGGTACGACCATGTTTACAAAGTCATTTGAAAAATCGCAAAAAATTCGGAAATTTGTATTATCCTTTCATATTTTCCACTAGTGTATTTAAGAGATTTCTTAAACTTTATTCTGCTCAGTTGCTAAATTTTGTATTAAATTACATTCTATATCAAATATTACTCAAAGTTTCAAAATAATGATGCACATATAATTTTTTTCTATCTCTCTGTCTGTTACCGGTATTCATTAGTAGATGCCAATTTTTTCGGAAAAAGTTTTTTATATTTGAAGTATTTCTCTCTCTTGTCAATAAAACAACATGTTAACTAGGTTGCAATAAAATTGTTTGTTTAAAATTCATTTTGTAAATACTTTCTTTTGTTTACGCTCTGTTTCTTTTATAAGAAAGACAACTTAATTAGCTGTATTTACTTGGGTGACAAGTAAAGCTATATTAATTGCAGCAGCTTAAAGCTAGCTATAAAACATGAAATTAATCTAGATATCAACTGTTGAGAAGTTATTAAGAAGAGAAACTCTCAGCTAGAAAATTAAGACAACAAAGCGAAGCTTATGAGTTGCAAATGAAAGAGAGAAGTTCAAGTTCGTTGCTTAAGTCTTTCGTTTCAAACTAAGCCTAAGTTTTTGATTTCTTCATTTTTGACAAAAGATATGACAAAAATTATGTAGATGTTTTGAATTTATTTTAATTTTCTTTCCAACATTTTTTTTCATTTTTTTTTTTCTTCCCACATCTTTATGTAGATTTTAGAAATTTCACTTTTTTTCACGCTGTTTCTGACATGCCGCTGCGTCTGTTTGATGCTTTGCGGCAATAACTTAGCAGTTCATTGACCATTATTCTGCAGATCAATCAAAGCTAATGATGTTTTTCAGTTGGTGTTTTTTTTTTTCTGTTTTTGTTTTTAGACGAGAATTTGATAAATAGTTAACAACTGCTTGTTGAACCAAGAGTGAATATTCAACACTTTTATAGTCGGCTATTTAAGCTCTCACCTCTTTGACTTAGATAGCAAATTGATGAATTTTTGAAATTTTCACATTTAGTGTGGGTTGTTTGTGGCTGGCGGCAGACTAGCTGCTGCTTTACTTAGAAGAGCCGGCTTGTTTTCGGGCTTAAAACAAAAATCTGAGCTGAGAGCTGTCGTCACTTATGTGATTAGTTTTCATTTGTTTTCTTCTATGTTGGGAGATTTTTTTTAGAAACAAACTTTAAGCTGATAAGCTATACATTTCACTTTCGCTTTTTTTTATTTTTTTCAAACATTTTATTGAGCATGATTTATAGAATTGCTTTGTAAGCATTAATTTATGCAAATCATGTGCGTTTGTTTAACCGTTTTTTTTTTTCTTTCAGTTTTGTTGTTTTTTTTTTTGTAATAATTATGCATGATTTTTATTTTGTTGTTAATATGCAACAATAACAATAACAACACTGATAACAAATTCAACTGCTGCCTACAAAAATGACTGCCACCTAAAGTGAAGCTTTGCCTGTTTCATAACCCCGAGACCAGACAACAGGAATATCAGTTGATCTCTGTTATCGTTATTAGCTGTTTTTTTGTTTTTTTTTTTTTGTTTTTTCAAATCGAGTCTGACATAATATAATATGGAAAATTAAATACCTGTCATGTTCGCTAAGACATTAACTAAAGTAGCTTATCTCCTAAATGAACAGCTTGTTAATTTAAGATTTATATTCAATGCAACAGTGTTTATTGTAATTTCACTTTTATCGTTTTATGACGCTGTAAATTCTTTGTTGCTGACCCTTTATGCAAATATAAATTAGAAAATTATGTAACAATTAAAACTTGAGTATTTTAAGAAATTTAATATTAATTTTATGCATTCCAAAAACAGGCAGTTTTTCAAAACGAGTGGCTCATTTTTAATGCACAGCATGTGAGTTACTCGCGCAGGCGTGTGTTTAGCTGGTGGTTTTATGTTTCAAATCTAGTTTTGTGATTATGTATATTTTTAATGGCATTTTTTTCTTTGTTTTTGATTGATTATTATGTGTTGAAATAGCTGTTTATGTTTTATTCTAAGACAAAAGCTATAAATAATCTTAATAATTAAATAAAATTATATAAAATTTTTCTCTTTGCGGCAGCAACGAATTAAAATTCAAATTAATTTCTAGTTTTGACATATTTGTGTGGTCTTTTAATTGATAAGCAACATGTCAGACTACCTGGAGTATTTATATTTTTTTTTTCTTAAATTAAATTGTGCGTGTCTGAATTCTAAGGCTGGTTTGCTTGGCAAACAAGTTCTGGAAAACATATACATGTTCTGTTAATTATTAGACTTATATAAAAGCCAATGTCAAATTTTTTACAATAGCAATTTAACAATTTGGCAAATTTTTTTAATTATATAAATGAGTTTGTTTAAATTTTAGAAATTTTTGTTAAGCAAACTAATGGTCCTTTAACATAAACATATTTTTTTCGATTTCGAACAGAGGTTTTTTTATATACGTAATATGTCTCCGGAAAGCGCCAATAATTCAGCAAATAAATAAAAATATTTTACAATGTTAACCACATAACATAACACTTTGATCGAACATAGTTAATGTATCACTAGATTTGCAATTTTTGTATTCGGAATATTTTTTCAACATTTTATGAATGTATTAAGAATTTTTACCAAATGTTAAAGCAAAATTTTAAGGCCTTTAAGGTGTGGCAATTTCAATGTTATTGATATTTCAATAGCCTGAGGGCACTCAGCTTTAAGTCTTACTTTAAAATCTTGCTTATATTTTCTACATTAAATATTCTTAAAATTAAGCAAACTGGAAAAAGCAGCTTTAAAAATCTTGAAAACTATTATTGAGTTCTGAACGATTTATGATTGTCTTTAATATGAGAGTTCTGTATCGCAACATCCGCTGGAGAAAAACTGCCACATCAAGGCTCTTAACAAATTATATAATTACATATCATGTGTGCATATTCCTTGTTGACAACCCACACACGAAAACATGAAACAATGACTTTCAGATACTGAAACTTTCGGTTAAAAATTTCATAATTTCATAGAAATACCCATAATAGACAATTTCTGGTAAACAACCAGCTGAGTTAAAAACCGATTATGTGTGTTAACCCTGATTTGGACAGTTAACCGTAATACTGTCGGAAATTATAGACTTCTATTCGACTCTTTTGGACTTGACGGAGAAAAGATTTTTTTATTCGCGAAGGGGGAACCTTCAAAAGATTTCGCCGTGCTGGCCAGAAGCGTACGATACTTACGCACTAAGCCTAACCTCCGCATTGAAACTCAAAAGGTATTACCTCACGTCATGAGGAAACAGCACTAAGCTGACAATAAATAAAAGGAAAATTTTGTCTGCCGATGGACTGTTGAGTTGGGAGCCTTCATTTTCACACCAACTCGATAGCAACTCTGTTTTGGAGTAGAATCCCTAACTTTATGGATATTTTCATATCAAATGCTGGCCTATTTTGGAAGCGCTCGACTTTTGAAGTTCGTTCATTGTGCACTTTAATAAAAAGTGCACCACCGACCAATTAGGTTGACCAAATTTTGGGATGTCACCACTTTGCCGAGAGAACCGAAGCTTCATTTCTCGCATTGTGAAACTTAGAGCACTCGAATAGAACGTGCAGTATTTAGTTTGGGTGAGGCAAAAGTTCACCTATCCGTAACGTTTATCACACCGGACAGTTAGTTTTGGGATTAGGTGATGGATCTAGCGTCCTTTCTTTGAGCTATTGCAACGTACCTGCAACAAAATTTTAACCGAATCTAAGGTAAAAATTGTCCAACATAAATAATAAATGTGGTTAATATAACTACATATTAACCTTTTCTATGGTTAAATAAACTACTAACAAAAAAATTAAACCTTGCAAGAATTAAACCTGGACTTCCATAGCTATCACGTGGTGACCGCGGTGGTGACCATGGCATGCAGGTTCAGTGTGTGGCTTAGCATGCTCAGAGCCCGGGTTCGATCCCAAGCCGCGGCGAAAAGTTTTTTCAATAAAAAATTTTTCTGATCGGTCACCATCTCTCTGCAGACTAATAACTGAGATGGTTAGATTTTACACCTTGTCGATTACCTTGAAGTTTAATATAATCATATTCATTGTTCGTTTTTCGTTTGTTATGGTCGTCATAGTATGTCGTATTCATATCAAAGGCTGGTTTGGTTTTCAAAGGGCGGTTATAATGTGTTGGATCTAAAACCCTCCACACAACATTGTGCATTTTTAAGGTCTTGGAAAGAGTCCTCAAGTTCAGAGTCAAGAGAAGACAGGAAGTTTCAAACATGGAGCTTTTAAGGCGGCTCTATCTCGCCTTGACAGTATCAGTTGCGCTCTATGCAGGTTTTTTGTTTAAGACGCAGTGCTGTTCAAAACTCCGCAGTTCGACAACCTAACTACTCTTCCGCTTAATATTTCTGTTCCCAAATTTGTAAATTATTTGGTTTTTCTTTTTTGTTTTTTAGCCAAAACATCTTTTTATTAACTAACTTAAACGAGCTAATTTATTTTAATTGAGTAGTTCTATTCATCATCATCGAACGTTTTAAAGCCAACAAAGCGCCTTTCACATGGTTATTGCTTATTTTTTCTGAGAATACTTCATTCTTTCCATTCGCTGTTAATGAATCTGAATCTTATCTGATACTCAGTGGCAGTTGGATACTGTCTAGACTTTTGTAACGCACAAATAATAACTGTTTCGTTTTAATATAAATAAAAAAACAACACCAAAAATAAATGCTTTATATATTTTTATGTCTTCATTTGTAGCAATCTTTTGATTCCTATCTCTACTGTGCTATACTCTTCGAGTCATTCACCCTTTTAAAACTTTTATGTTTTAATTAAATATTCTAACTGTAAAAACTAAAATATTTTTAATCTAGTTTGTGAACTTTGCTATCAAGATCGTTGCTTAAGTCTTTTGCTTGAAATACAATTTTACGCTATTGTTTCGTGTGCTTAACTTAATATTTATTCAAAATTGTGGTCAACCTTTATGTTGCACTTCATTATGAAATCGACTTAACTTAACTGTCGCTATAAATTAAAGCATAGTTTTGATAAAAATTTGAATAAACTGTAAATTTCTTATCAATATATTTAAAAGGTTAAACTTTTCGACATATGTTTGATTAAAATTGCTCTGAGCGCTGCAAAAGCAAAGTATGCTGAATAAATTTGTAGCTTAAATAAACCTGTTGAGTGCTTTAGTGTTATTTTTAGTCAAAACATAATTTTAATATAAATTAAAAGCACATATTGCTGCAACATAATTCACACTTAATTATAAGTTTGATATACATACAAAATTTCCTCGAGCATATCGAGGGTTGCCTTAATTTTGCATACAATTTAAACTGTATTAATAATATGTTTGTTTGTGTGCATTAATTCTATTATATTTTTTTTTTTTGACAACTATCTTCATGCTGCATGCTTTTATTTATGTCAGAAAAATTGCTATCTATTGCAGACAGATAGTTTTTGCATTTAAAGCAAAACAAAAAAAAACAAGTTCGCTGCTTAAGTCTTTTGTTATATGTTGCTGTTTTTTTCATATATTTTTAATGTTTTAAAATCTTTGTTTATGTGTTTATATGACAGCTGCTATTTTGTTGTATTCTTTATTATTTGATGTGTATTTTATTTAGATTTGTTGTTCGGTATGTTTTGTTTTGATGTCAACTTAAATTGCTTCACCTACAAATTAATAACGTGCCATAAGCTTTTAATATTTATTTGTTGTTATTGTTTGTATTCTTCTCAGAATTCCTGTTCCTCAAAAAAAGGCTAAAAAAAAATTAATTCATTAAATTCTCTTGATTGTTAAAAATTTAAGTTAAATGTTCAATTCTACTTAACTGCGTATGTTATGGGTTGATTAGCAGCTTTTTATTTTTGTATTTGTATTTGTGTATTTAAGTTATATTTAACTGAACGAAGAAATTTTGCATAAATTTATTGATGGATATAAATTGAAGCTTTACAAAAATGTGACATTAATAGCCGGCACTTAAATTGTTTTTTGTTTTGTTTTGTTTTAAATTTCTATGATGTCATTTATGACATGTGTTGCCAAATTGGATGGATGTTTTATTCTTAACTAGTTTCTAACTTATGAATATGGGTATCTTGGATGTGAACCTATGCAATATCCCTTGCCTGATAAGGTTCTTATTTAGACTAACATTGGATGGACGTGAGAAGACCCTGATACTCAATTGAATTTTGAAATAACTTCATAGAAATTTTAGTGGAAATAAAAATATTTATGACGCTCCAGCTGAACTTTTTTATATATGACAGGATCGTTTTTTATGAAAATTTTAAAAGTGGCATATTTAGGCATTATTTCAAAATCTTTCATCAAATTTCAAGGCAAATCAAAGGTTTTCGGGCCTAAAGTTTATTTTTTTAAAAACCTTGCATTACTTTGGTAGCCATGACAACCTATTGTCGGGTTACGGCCGACTTCATCAGCCAGACGTCTCTGCTTCGCGTGCACCTTCTCCAATTTGTGTCAGCATTCACTGTAACAGCTTCCACGACCTAGTTAATCCATCTGAGGTTTCGAAACACCTTTTTTGTTAGAGCTGCTTCATCCATACTATTGGCACGACCCAGCCAGCATTGTCACTGAATTGTTATACTCTGAACTGAGTCAATGTCGTCGTAGTACAAGAAATTTAGTATTGGAGACTCTTTAGAATCCTAACAAAGCACGACAAAAAGTAGGAGGTACCATACAAAAGGCGTGTCACTTTTAGAAAAATATTGTAGTTTAGTTAATATTGATACTGAAGTACAGAAATCCGGTGTAGGGTAAGAATTATTATTAAAAAGCACGATCACTAAAATAGGCGTTATTTGACAGAGGGCGATTTTTTTCTAAAAAATCATCTTTGGGATGAGGCTCATTTTCTCCTCGGAGGCTATGTTAAAAAGCAAAACTACCATATCTGAGGCTCGGAAAATCCACAAGTGATCGTTGAGAAGCCAATGTACCACCGCGAGTCACAGTTTGATGCGGTGTATGGGTGGGAGGCATCATCGGGTCGTTTTTTTTTTAAATGAGGACGTAAACACCGAAAGTGTCAACTCTGAACACGATGTTGGAGGACTATTTTGTGCCGGAGGTTGAAGATCAGAGTCTAAACGATATGTGGTTTCAACAGAAAAGTTAGTAGACTATACATAACTCGCCTCAATTTTGACTCTTTGCATCATAAGTTTCCGAAATGTGTAATTTCTCGTCAGGGTGATGTGAAAAAAATAGACTTTTTTGTGAAGTTACACGAAGAATAAAGTCTATGTGAATGATCCCAAAGTGATTCCAGACTTGAAAAGCTCTATAAAATTAGTAATTCAGACCATTTCGGAGGTTTTACTGCAAAATATCATGGAAAATATGGCCGAAAGAGTGAGATACACTCCGCGTTAGCAGAATAGGTTCACTGTTTCAATGAGATAAAAATGGTTTTTTCTCACAAAAAAGCATAACCAAAAACGTATTGCTGTTGCATTTCCTTAAATGTTTTATTGTGAAAAGTGATGTGAAGAAAAATTTTACATAAAAGTACCATTAATATTCTGTTGTTGTTTTAGCTTTGCCCTTTTTGATGCGTCATTAGAATACACGCAGAGAAAAAAAACGTTTATCGCCAGTTTGCTGCAAACGAACTTCGTTTGTCATGCTTCAAATCATTGTTTGTAAACGTTTGAACAGTTGGCATAATAATGGTTAGTTGCGGGAAACACGTTATTTATTTGCAAGAAATTAATGTTGTTTGTCATAAACGGCAGTGATTTTTAACTTGCAGCAACCGAAAAATTTATTTTTTCCAACTGAAAACTTCGTTTGCAGGAAAAGAAATTAATTTGTTATAAGCGAGTGTCAACTGACAAAAAAAAATTGCTTGATTTCGGTGATGAAAAGCGTTTAATATTTGCCATCAACGAAAAGGAAGTATTTTAAGAGTGTGAACAAACAGACACACAACTGTGAATGACAAGCGCAGTCACACAAGCTACACAGCTCGCTTTCGTTGATGACAAATGTAAAATATTTGCCATAAACGAAGAAACAAGAATGTGTTACAGCTTAAGTAAATAAAAAATTCATTCTAGACAATATCTCACAATAGCTCAATGGAAGCATGCTAGACTGGCACGCGGGAGACGTGGGTTCGATTCTTGGCTGTGTAAGTATCAAAAATTTTAATTTAATTATTGAAATTGTAATTCTGTTTCATTAACTGCTTGGTCAAAAGGAACCGTCAAAATAAGAATAATAAAAATAATAATAATAAAAAACATTAATTAAAAAAAAAAAAAAAAATTTGGTGTTGCTGTTGGGAATTGAACCCAGGTCACTCAAGTTTCTAGACTCGAACGCCAGCACGCTTGGCTAAACTTGAACTTCCAAAACAATGAAAAAATTTCATTAAGTTCGATGTTTTTTCGTTTCAAGCAAGAATATTTTTAAGTTGATGACAACTGAATACTCGTTTGCAGCAAATACAGTTCGCAACCGAAGTATAGTTGGTGAATTTTTCAGTTACGATAAACGAAAAATTTCTTTGCGTGTAGGTTCACAGTTAATAACTTCAATTTTTGTCACAGTTCCATAAAAATTGGTACTTATAAAAATTTATAAAAGTGGTTAGATTATATTGTGACAAAATGGGAAGAGAAAAAGCTTTGTATACGAAGAAAAAAGTTAAAATTGAGGTGTACAAGAAACAAAATCTAAGTACTCATGAAATTGCTGATAAAATCCAAAGAAGGCAAAACGTAGTATGCAGTTTTTTAAGAAATAAAACCAACTATAGAAAAAACATGAAAAATTATACTTATTCCGCGGTATGAGCTGGAGATAAGAGAGCAATTATTCAGTAAGCCTCCCACTCTTGCCTGTTGGCGACAAAAATCAGGCATTAAGCTACGGAAAATGCCAGTCTTTCAACCGTGCGACGGGTAATTAATAGTGCTCTGCACCTAAGAGGACATAAGATTAAGAGAAAAACCACAACTTTTAGGGTTAAGTTAACAGCAAGAAAATCGGTTGAATTTTTGTAATAATCTAAACTTTTGGAAGAGAGAATGGCAGTAGGTAGTTTTCTCTGACGAAAATAAGTTCAATTCGGATGGACTAGCTCATTATAACTATTAATTTCATAATTTTCAAGCCAAATAGCTATAGAGGTATGATTGTTTGGATGGCTATATCCCCCCCCCCCCCATTTCATATTTTGAAACTGTTGAGCTGAAGTTTCCAACTTTCAGAACGATGAGAAATTTGTATAAAGCGATACTAGACTAAGATTTCCCAAGGTTTCAATATATGTTTGGACCCTTGGAAACGAATTACCAACATAATAACGTTCCTATACATTCGGCACGTACCGTTACAAGTTGAATCAGTGAACAAAATATAGTGCAACTAATGTCATGGTCTTCAAATTCTCCGGAACTAAACATTATTGAAAATATTTTGGATAGGTTATTTCAGTGATGACCGTGGCGTGCAGGTTAAGTATGTGGCTTAGCACGCTCGGAGCCCGAGTTCGATCCCCAGTCGCGGCGAAAAGTTTTTTCAATAAAAAAATTTTTCAGATCGGTCACCACCTCTCTGCAGACAATGGCAAACCTCAGAGAGTAAATAATGCCATGTAAAGCTTCTTAAGAACATGAGCCGTTCGGAGTCGGCATAAAACATGTAGGTCCAGTTCTCGGTCAATTGTGTGCAAACATTTAATAATACACACAGCACAATTGATCATAAGAAACTCGGTCAAAGTCCTTTCAAGGGCTGAAATGGCCAATTTGTTTTTTTTTGTTCAAGGAAGCCTGGTCCGCTTTTTGGTAAAACGATGCCAAGACCTTATCCTTAATGCAAAGACATTGTATTGTAGTTTTAAAGCAAAACGTTTTTTAACAAAATTGTATACCTTAAGCATCACTTTTGTTAAGTTTTTACATATTGTATTTAAATATCTAAATATAATGTATTTTGCAAGCGTTTCTTAATGTTTAAAGGTTTAAAAGTTTCTTTTAAACCAACTGTACCATTAAAAACTTTTCAACTAGTTTTTTGTTTTTAAGACATATTCGTGTAGATGCAGAAATTAGCAAGTCAATATGGATAATTGAAAAGTTAAAGAAGAAATCGAAAGATATCTTATAATTAAACAAGTAAAGATAGTCTAAAGTCGGTCTAGGCCGACTTTAATATGCATTTAAATGTTGATAAAAAATGTACACATACCAAGTTTTATTTCTGTAGCTCACAGTCAATGCCTTTATTGTGCTTTCGCTATGGGAGGTGGGCGTGTAAATGGACGGATTACTCCCAATTTTTTAACACACCTTAGTTTTGGTATAACATACATACATACCAAATATAATTTCTCTATGACAGACATAACCTTAATTATTGAGTTTAAAACTTTTTGAGTTGTATGGGAGGTAGGCGTGTCCGTAGGCGGATGACGTCCATTTTTCAAAACCATCTTTGCCTTTTCATAAAAAACATACGTGCCAAATTTTAACTCTGTAGGTTAAACAGAGGTTTATTTATTGCGTTTTCAATTTTTGGGTTGTATGGGAGGTGGGCGTGTCCATGAGCGAATGACGTCCATTGTTCGAAGACATCTTTGTGTTGATAAAAAACACATACATATCAAATTTTATTGTCGTAGGCTAATGAGCTAATAATGAGCAATTTTCGCGTTGTATGGGAGGTAGGCGTGTCCGTAGGCGGATGACGTCCATTTTTCAAAACCATCTTTGTCTTGTCATAAAAAACATACGTGCCAAATTTTAACTCTGTAGGTTAAACAGAGGTTTATTTATTGCGTTTTCAATTTTTGGGTTGTATGGGAGGTGGGCATGTCCATGAGCGAATGACGTCCCTTGTTCGAAGACATCTTTGTGTTGATAAAAAACACATACATATCAAATTTTATTGTTGTAGGCTAATAATGAGCTGAGTTATGCAGTTTTCAATTTTCGCGTTGTATGGGAGGTAGGCATGTTCGTAGGCGGATGACGTCCATTTTTCAAAACCATCTTTGTCTTGTCATAAAAAACATACGTGTCAAATTTTAACTCCGTAGGCTAAACAGAGGTTTATTTATTGCGTTTTTAATTTTTGGGTTGTATGGGAGGTGGGTGTGTCCGGGATCGGATGACACCCATTTTTCGGAGGCATTTTTGTGTTAATACAGAACAAACACACACCAAATTTTATTGTTGTAGGTTAATTATGAGCTGAGTTATGCAGTTTTCAATTTTTGCGTTATATTGTAGGTAGGCGTGTCCGTAGGCGGATGATGTCCGTTTTTCAAAACCATCTTTGTTTTGTCATAAAAAACCTACGTGCCAAATTTTATTTCTGTAGGTTGAACAGAAGTTTATTTATTCCGTTTTAAATTTTTGGGTTGTATGGGAGGTGGGCATGTCCATGAGCGAATGACGTCCATTGTTCGAAGACATCTTTGTGTTGATAAAAAACACATACATATCAAATTTTATTGTTGTAGGTTAGTTATGAGCTTACTAATGCAGTTTTAAATTTTTGCGTTGTATGGAAGATAGGCGTGTCCGTGAGCAGATCCAAAAAATATTCATTAGTGCAGATCCTTGGATCCATGTGATCATGTGTACCAAGTTTCAACCAATTATCTCAACTCCTTCTGCTTATCCTGTGTATACGGAAAACACACAAACGGACAGACGGACGGACGGACATGAATAGCTCGACTCACGTGGTGACGCTGATCAAGAATATATATACTTTTCTATACCGGACTCGCTTCGTTCTATGCGTTACAAACGTTTGCACAAAGTTAATATACCCTGACCTTTCAGGTTTAGGGTATAAAAATCGTTTCTAATTAGTTGTCAACGGCTGTATTTCTAAATAATATCGAAACCAAGCAATCATGAAAACAGATCAATCGTTCACAAAACACTAAATTTTCTCCCAATATTTGTTGCTCATGACGCTACTATTAGAAATAATTTTACATTGAAAATGACATAAATTTTAATCCTAAATACAAAACTCATATTAATTTAAGAATGACTACTTTTGTAATTACAAAATTAAAAACAAATTCATAAGTTTTTATTCTTTTGTTAGAATCTTTTTCTTCAACGGATATGAATTTGTTTTTTTTTCGCTAAATGTATTGCTTTTATTTAATTTGTTAATGTTAAGAGCAATAAGAAATCTCATTTCTAAATATTTTCTTGAAATTTTATATTTTCTTTAATTTCTAAATAAGAAGTCTAATTAAGAAATATCGTTCTACATTGTCTGAATGTTTTTCAAGATGCACTCATTTAAAAACACTTCCTGAAGAAAATTTCATTAAGAAAAGTCTAATTAACTCTCTTGTGTAGAGTTCTTATTTCTCAATCAGATTCAAACAGACTCATAAGAACACTTCCTGAAGAAAATTTCATTAAGAAAAGGCTAATAAACTCTCTTGAGTAGAGTTCTAATTTCTCAATCAGATTCAAACAGACTCACACATACAACTTGTAAACTCTTAATAAAGTCATAAGCGCAATTATGAATACCTCTTCCCCGAGCTGGCTTTAAAGCCAGATAATCGTACAACAATAACAATTTGAAACGGTAATTTTTCACTCAATTAAATATGCAAATGAAAGTGGCGCACAAGACGCAGACACACTCACACACATGCACATACATAGTCGAGATTTTAAATTGCCAACTTAAGCTGGCGCACATGCGTAACTCAAGTGCAGCTAAAAAGAAAGAAGTCGACATAAACAAATTATTACATAAATACATATCATACGAGAAAGAGCATCAAGAGCAATAACACAGGAAGAACTCATGCCTGATTTATATTAAATTTTATTATATTTTATTACAAAAATTAAAGCAAATTCAATAAGATAAAAGTTTATGGTATGATATAACAAGCGACACACCCACCCAAATACACACATGCTCATAAACATATTTGTAACTGCGCCATAATTGTAGTAAAAAAATAAAATAAAATTAAAAACGCCACTTGGGCAGACATTCACTTTTGGGCAGGAAACAGCAACACGTGTGTGTTGCTTACTTGAGTTTGGTTTTTCCCTTGTTTTTGTTTTGCGCATTGGTTCCCACATTAAATTGGTTGTTTTTTTTGTGTTATTTTGTTTTTGCTGCTGGTAGGAATTTTTGCTAAATTTGCCCAAATAACTTAATCTTGTAGTTAAATCTGTTGCATATGGCGTTGAAATGTGTTTTTTCTTTTTTGTTGTTTTTGGCGCTGTGGTTTATGGGTTCAACTTTGTTAAGCAAAGCTGTTACATTTTTGGTTCATGCTACGCAGCATGCGCCATGATTTTGTTAAAGAAAATATGAAGTAAGGGGGGTGGGGAGTAAATACGGGCAGATTAAATGCTAGCTGGCTACTGACTGTCATTGACTTCATTTCGTTTCGGTGCAAAGTTTAAAGGCAATGTTGTTGACTCTAGTTATGCGGTGGCTTTTGAGTGGGCGTTGTAGGCTGGAGAGATAATTTTCAAGAGGAAATTAACACATAAAGCTGTTAAAATTCTAAGAAGCTGTAGAGTCTGTAATTAATTGCCAAACATTTATTATATAAAGCATTAAAGTTCTTTACAGCCATAAAGCAAGTTCGTTGCTTAAGTCTTTTGTTTAATAACTGAGAAAGATAAGCATTGCGTTTGCTTTATTGCAATTTTGTTTAAAAAAAAGGGGGAATGAGAAGAAATGCGAGCAGATTGAAGTCATGCTTAAGCTGTTTAATGGCATTGACTTCATTTCAGCATAGCAAAGTTTTAAGGGAAATGTTGTTGACTTCAGTTTTTGGCTGGCTTTTGCATGGACGTTGTTGGTTTGAAAAAAATGTTCATTAGATAATTAACACATTAAAGATTACTAACAATGCTGAATATAAGTTTCTTAGAAGCTGCTGAATTTATTACCAAAAATAATTAGTTAGAACACGTTACTGTTCTTTGTAGCAATAAAGCAAGTTTGTTGCTTAAGTCTTTTGTTTAATCATTGCTAAAGTTTAGCTTTTCCTTTATGGAAACAATTTTCTAATAATGTTACTAAGAAGGTGAATTTGGAAATTTATGAACACATTTAAGGCTACTGACCTTCAGTATTTGCATGTTTTATTTTCAAACTTTCAATAATTTTACTTTGCGTTAAAGATATTATAACGCTTTTATTGAGTGCTTAAATTTTGTGCAGAGCTTGTCTTAGCAGTAGCTAAAGTAATTATTTTTTATTTTTAAGCCAATTAATTTTTATTTAAAAAGCAGTTCATATACACACAAAAAACAGCTTAATACTTTTAATACAGCTTAATTTTGATGCTCTTTGGAAAAAATGCAGCAATTTGTAAAATTAGTGGCAAACAAACATGTTAACTTGCTTAAAACTCATGCACACAATGCAGCGATATAAATAAATACACACATAAATGCAAACATTTGTGAATTTACATAATTTGTATAGAAAAATTTACATTCGAAAATTAGCCACAAATTAAATCTTAATAATGCATTGATTTGAACAAAAAAACTAAATATTGTGTAAATATTATGCATAAGCAATGTGCAACAAAATAAGTTGCACATTGTAATCGTAAGCTTTGAATACCATCAAATAAATATTCAAGTTATTTCTAAATATCTTCAAGTTCAAGTTGATAAAGACTGTCATAACTCATTTTATTTATTTAATTTTTTTTTTCTTTAATAAGTTTACCTACGCACTCAATGAGTTCAAAAAAGTAATAAAATATTCCGTTATAAGTTCATATACAAATGTCACACAAATTTGCTTACATAAATATTTGTTTGATATTATCTGTTCTTAATATTAACTCCAACCAAACGTGTTTTCTGTTTACATCTTTTGTTGTGCGCCTTTATTTAAATATACTCCATACATTTCATTTTTTACTGTGATTTTGTTTACTTTGTATTAAAGATTGCTCAAATTTATTTCTTATTTTATAATCTTTATTTTATTAGTCGCTGTATAATTTTGCAAATGTTATAGAATTTTTTGATTTTGTAGCAGATGACTTAAGAACTATAAAAAATTAGCAGACGTCAAGATTAATCTAAAAGCCTGCTTCAAATATTATATTTACTTGGTTTTTTTATTCATGAAAAACTTTTTCTGGTTAGAACTCATTGATATTGTTAAGTTGAATAAACAAGAAACTTTAAAAATTAAAATGTATATCTTCTTAAACATATATGCTTATTAATTTTCTATCATCATCCTTTGCGAAGTTATGCAAATATGATTTGGCTTTATTTTAAATAACAATTAACTTATTTTTTTACAATTCAGATCATAAAATTGACAATTCAACCAAAAATTTCAATCATTTGAATTAATTTATCAACTTTTATTTTAAAATTGCAATTTTTTTTGGAAAACGTCATCATTTGAAGTTGGAAGTCACAATGTTCAGTATAATTGCTGCTTTCATTCGAAAAAACTATTTCATCTTAAGTATGAAATTATCTCAAAAGTTTCCATTGACTTGACTGCAACGGCACACTTGAAATGATGTGTGACTTAAATCTAAGCTTTAATATATATAAAAATAGAGCAACATACATAAATATTTTGTATTGCCTCATGACGATATAAGATAATTGTTGAATATTATTAATAATAATATTATTAATTGTTGAATATTAGATACTGCGCGATGGTTATGGAATATTACTATAACATAATTGCGTAAAATGTGAGTGCGGAACGCTTGATTTGTTTGAAAAATTTCATAGTATATTTTAAGGCATTTTTTGTTTTTACTGATTTATTGAAACTTCAAAAACTTTTTATATATTTTTTTTTATTTTGAAATTTTCAGTTTTACAAAAAAATCCCCAAACTTATTTCGTTGTACCTACTATGATTTCCATTTTTACTTTAAGGTTTTTTTTATAAATATTTGGAAATAACAATTGTTATTTGGACCATTTAAAATCGAATATGTGACCATCGCTGATTTATAATTCAACATAAAGAAAATTCATATTTCATGTTTTTCCATTATAAAAACCGGGCCCGTCATTTTTGACGGGAAAGAACTAGTTTTATTTATAATTTGTAACGGCCAGCTTACATTGAAATCTGTTATTATTTATATCCTAATATTTGTTTTAAAGCATAGTCGTTTTCCTTACGTACAGAATATTTTCATACGTAATGTATGGCTTTTTTAAATTTTAGAATATCTCCACAATCTTTGATCAGTTCGCTCTACACTTTTTTCCCAACTTTTTTCTCAACGCAGCAAAACAAAATTCCAAAGGCCTTGCGAAATGTCCCCTTGAGTAAAAGTGCATTTTCTTTTAAAAACCAAGTTTAAGCAAATATATTTCTAATACAATAAAATCTGATCGGTTGCCTATGTTAAGCTTTTATTAAAAAAGTAAGTACCAAGTTCAAAATGATCTTTATTCTAACTAAATGTGAAATTTTTTCATTTTTTTCTTATTAATGCACAAATTTTTTTAACATATTTTTAGCCTATTTTAAAGTCAAAAATTATAAAATGTAAAGATTTGTGAAATTATTAGGGGAGAGGTCCGTAAGTTGAATACGTCCGTAAGTTGAACAGCATGCATTTATGACATATCCGACGATGGCAACACTGGCATAACAAGAGGAACTCATTATTCTTTCATAACTTATGCAATGAAATATAATGTAAAAATAAATAAGAAAAAAAGCTTTGGCAGTTACACATTTTTACTTTGAATTTAGAAAATTTTTTTTTGTGATTTTCATGGAGTGTTCAACTTAAAGTCAAAAAAAGTTTTTAACAACTTCAGACTTTTCAGAAGAATGACCATCATTTTTTTTGTTTTGAAAATAATCCAGTCAGTTTCTACAGCAAAGTTGTAGCTATTGACAATTTTTTTTCGAATGGTATAAAATAGGAAAAATATTTATGACAAAAAACGCTAGAGGTGGTACACTAAGGGAAAAAGTTATGTAGTCAGTAAAGAGACAGCTATGTAAAATCTATGCACTTCAACTTGTATGAGAACGCAACAAGAGCAGTATTTACTGAGT
This sequence comes from Tetanocera ferruginea, assembly GCA_958299015.1. NCBI lineage: Eukaryota > Metazoa > Arthropoda > Insecta > Diptera > Sciomyzidae > Tetanocera > Tetanocera ferruginea. The sequence goes on from OY282640.1 coordinate 43,604,010, forward strand.
AAAGGGAGCGTGTACTAACTACATATCAATTTATTCACTTTTTAAAATGAATAAAAAATGTATTCAATACATCATGCTATGTGTTGAGTACATAGCAGACTTCAATAGATACAAGCAACGTGTACTCAATCAACGTGTTATGTAATTTTTTACAAAAACTTTACTCAATACATAAAATATAGACTTAGTACACGTCCCTCTTACACGATTGAAGTGACACATTTATTCAGTACATAACATATGGACTCAGTACACGTATCTGTTGCACATCGGCACACGATTTTGCTGTTTTATGTCATTCGTTTCTTGATTTTCAAACAAGCAACACCACTAAAGTATGTCGAAAATCAGAGCGTTGTTTATCCACTGTACTCTAGAACAAAAGCGATGATTGGATAAGAATTAAATGGCTGGGTTTCTATAAGTAGTTGCCAATTATTTTGTGAAATCTAGTCATTTCTTTATAAAATTATTTATTGCATTTGTTGAGAGGGTGCTTTAGGCACAGGCACGAATTGTGTATATATTCAATACATGGAATTATGAACAAAAAATATATAATGAATACATTATGCATGTACTCATTGCATAAAATTATGTTTTTAACATATGTAATGAGTAAATGATGTATGTACTCATTATATAAATGTATGCACTAAAAATATGTAATGAGTAAATTATGTATGTACTCATTACATAAAATTATGCATTTAAAATATGTAATGAGTAAATAATGTATGTACTCATTGCATAAAATGATGTACTCCAAATATGTAATGAGTAAATTATGTATGTACTGAGTCAATAATTTATGTAATACGTACATAAGATCTTTACTCATTACATAAAATTATTTGTAACAGTTTGCGTTGAGTACATAAAATTCTTTATTGACCACATAACCGCTTGAAAGCATTATGTAGTCAATAAAGATTTCAACATGTACTCAATACATGAAAAATGTAAAATTTTTGTGTGCAGAAAACTATGCGATGAGTACATAAATTTATGTATTGAGTCCATAGGTTTTTCCCTCTGTGTAAACTTACGGACCTGTTCCCTACTTCTGTCCACATGTTACAATCATGCTCTGAAAAAACTCATTTAATACCTAATATTTCTTACAAGGAAAAGTCCCCAAATGACAGTCTCCGATTTGAATGATTTTCGGATATGGGCATCTTTCAGTGGCACGGACGCGACATTCGCACGGTTTTAATTACTCGAAAAACAAGAAAGAAACAAAATGAGCCGATATGTGATGAAATAGTACTACATTTTATAAAAATATTGGCAAGACTTAGTAAAAATTAGTACAAAGTAATAAGCAATCATGCAATGGAACGGACGCGACAAAAACTAGAAGTTTTTAAGCTCGTACAGAAATATGCAAAATTTAGCTAATTTTTAGAATTTTTTTTTATATATAATATACATGTTAATGGAGGTCAAAGGATAACTATTCTTCGTAGACTTATGAAATATGAGAATTATCTCTTACCTTTTTTTAAATACTTAGGCTCACCGACTTTATCGTCGCTTAAGGATGCAGCCAAAATTCCCCTAGAATCCCTCCTAAGATTTACGAATAAGGCACAAATCTTTGAAGACTTCCACTAATTCTCTCAAGGATTTCATAAACCGGCACCACTAAGGACCATATGGTCTATGTGAGACTCCAATGAGAGGCAACCGGACTAACCTACCTAACCTTACCTTTTTTTAAATAGATATAGCACAAAAACGGACGCAACATCATGGACGCGACAAATTTGTCCGACAGTAGTAAAATACAGTAAAGATGTTCATTATAAATTGTTATAAAAATACATCATAAGAAGTTAAATTCAAGTTACATAGCAGTAATATTAATCAAAATAAAAATAAAAAAAAGTTCAAAGTAGTTACAGTGCTTTCTTTATTTTAATGTTTTTCTTCACTTTTGGTGGACCTTTTTTGGGAGATGCCCATATGTGATAGAAGAAAAAAATCTAAGGTCGACGGAATTTTTTATATGTGCCCAATTTAGAGTTTCAAACTCGCGTTTAAAAATCAGCGAAAATCGTTTTTTGCTTTAATTTCGCTATTTTTCATAGAAACATTTACAAATTTGGTACCAAACGAAAGCTCTTACAAAACCACACACACGATGGCATCAATTCTTCATAAGAAAATTTTTTTGTAATTTTGTTGTTGTAATTTTTAGTAATGTTAAATAGATATCAAAGAAGTATGTTGGATTAAAGGCAATTTGTAAACTTATATTTTTTTGTTTTTTTTTTTTAAATTTGTTACCGTTTCTAATAAAATTTTTGTTTTATTAAAATGCATGTTTTTTTCTTAAAGAAAAAATTTCATAACATAAAAAATGCCCCATATGGGAATCAAAAATTTTATTTTTTTATGTCCTATTCTCATGTTTAAATATTTAATCGGAAAAGTTTAAATTTCATAGGGCTTCCATATAAAATGTGTGCTGTTTTCTTGTAAGCCTCATCGCACCAATAAACAATAGTTTTAATCATCCAAAGTACCAAATATGGACATTTTTACGATATGCAAAAGAAATGGAATGCATTTTCTCATATTTCTTTAAAAAAAAAATTGTTGATTTTTAGCAGGAAAAATCATAAAAATCTTCTTCTAATATCAAAACCTCAACTTTGTGAATGAATGACTCATCAGATATGAAAATAATTTTTTTTATTTAAATTTTATAAAAAAAAGCATTAATTTTAAAATAAGTTCACGTCCTTCAAAGTGCATTTCGACTTAAATTCGTTTTGATATGGTTTTTTCATAATCTATATCGCCACCAAATGAAGAAGAATTCAATGATTTTTCTCTCCGCTTCGATAAACTGATAAACTGGCAATGAGTCCATGGGCCTCGGTAGTCGAGTGGTAAGCGTGCTTGACTGCCAACCCAGAGGTACCGGGTTCGAGTCCCAGTCTAGCCTGGGTCCTACGCTTTTACTTTTCTGTAATTCTTTCCTCATCTCTAATCAACTGAAATAGAAAATGCATCAATATATGCTCATCAATATATGCTTTGGAAGTTGTAGTTGCTGGTAGAAATGTTTGTGGAATGAGAATGCTTAATAGCTCGAGTTGACTGAGGTAAAGGCATAACACTTGCCTCAGATTCAAATTAGCATGTTGGTATAGCTCTCCTCCACACATATAACATTCTACACTTGGCATTGAACATACTTACATGAAACAATGAATTTAAATTTTGCAAGTTAAACACACGCAAAAACTATCGAAATGATCTTTTTTATATAAAAAGTTAGCTTTGTGTGATTTAGAAATAATCAACACATGTTCTTCGTTCTAACGAACATGAAACGTAAGCTTATAAGCAGGCTTTACTTCGACAGTTATAAACGAGTGACGCCAGTACCCACAATCCTAGAAAATTGGCTGTCCCAAATGATACGGTGTCCCAACCTATACAACACTCCCTTACATAAAATGTCATAAATATATATTTTCTTTCTTTACCAGTGCACTGTAAGAAATTTGCACAGTATTTTTGGCCAAAATTCAATTTTTCGAGTTCTTCAAAATAACATTTTTTACTAAGGTTAGGAAAATACTCCAGAGCAAAATACTGCATACTGTTTTTTCAAGTAAAACCCTTTACCCTGCCCTCATAAGGAAGAAGGCCGTATCTAGCATGAAAATCAAAATTGATTTTATTGTACTTTCATATACAGCTGCCCCTCATCTTCACGAATGAAAATTAAATACAGCGAATTTTTTAGGTGACCGTGGCATGCTTAGTATGCTCGGAGCCCGGGTTCGATCCCCAGCCGCAGCGAAAAGTTTTTTCAATAACAAATTTTTCTGATCGGTCACCACCTCTCTGCAGACAATGGCAAAACTCAGAGAGTAAATATTGCCATGTAAAGCTTCTTGAGAACATTAACTTTAGCCGTTCGGAGTCGGCATAAAACATGTAGGTCCAGTTCTCGGTCAATTGTGTGCAAACATTTAATAACACACACAACGCAAGTAATCATAAGAAGCTCGGTCAAAGTCCTTTCAAAGGCTGAAATGGCCAATTTGTTTTGCTTGTTGTTTGAATTTTTTACCTAAATAACAAAAATATTGACTCGAACTATCACACTCGAACTAGCACAAAAATTGTCGTATCTACGCAAAATATAGCTAACAAACCTTGCTTAAAAGCAGTAAAAAACAGAGCAAAAAAAAAGCGATATCTAATTGAAGATACTGCTCTTTACCTTTGTTTTCTTTGTTATGAAAAAAATCGTTTTTAATATATTGAATGATTATTCATATAAAATACAAACTTTTTAAACAAAAACAAATTTTTGTTTATGTTCTTACTAACAAAACAAAGCATAAAAGACAATTTTTCCTCTGCAGTTTTTGCATATTTGCTAAGGGTTTCAATATAATGTTGATTATGATTAGTTTCGTGCTGGATAACACTGTTCCCAGTTTCGAAGAAATTATTAGAAGGCGTTTTTCTCAGAATTATAAAAACTAGTATCGCCTTGGGTTGAAATTCGACCAATTTATTGATTGCCTATTTATAATTATATGCAAGAAAGTTCAAATAAATTCGAGGCTATAACTCTTAATTGATAGGAGGTATGAAACCATTTTCTTCAAAAAAAAATTATTTTTTTATTTTATTATTTTATTTTATAACAGAAAAACAACATTTTAAAAAATGTAATTTTGTCAAAGAAATCATAGCGGGTAGCCTTGATTTTTTGATGGCACGAACATTTTATTAACTAAGTGTCAAGACAAAATAAATTCACCTAAAATTCGGTAAAGACTTTGAAAGAAAATCAAAAATGCAATTTTGAGTTTTTTGTTTTTTTACAACAAAAATCATTTTTAGCCCATATTTTAAGAATAAATCAAATTTTGTGGCCTTTTTTAAAAAGAATAATTTAAATATAAACAAAAAAAAACGGTATTATTTTTAAAAGTTTTTTTAAGTTAACTGATAAGACTTAAAAACAAAAAAGAAATAAATAAAATCTATTCACAGATGGCGGAGATATTGGCTTCCCAATTTAGAACATGCAATTTGAGACAGTTTTTTTCTCTCTTTTGGCATTTGGTTGAAATACACGCTAAATAACTAACGACAATGTTAAGAAAATTCATTAAAAATACTTTTGCTTAGAACTTTGCTGTTATTTTTAACACATTTCAAAGAAAATTTAACAAACTTTCAGAAAAAGTTAAAAAAATTGAAAATCCGTTTAAATTCAATCAAGATATTTACACGGAAAGTCAAATTTTTCAATTCAAGACACATTTTTTTACAAATTTAACAATTGATGAATGAATAAAACTAAATTCGACCAACTCAAGAACTCTTACCCAACAAAATTTCATATTGATCAAAAAGCAGATTTTTTTCTCAACAATTTAATTTCTCTCTTAGAAGGTTGGGAACCCCCTCTATCAGATATATCTTTTCTATATACATTCTGCACATCTAGGCAACATAACCTTTCGAATGATATAAGTTTCATTTATTTTTAGTTTGAATTAATACCAAAAAAGCGTACGACAAACTTTAATGTTCACGTATTTATATATAAGAAGATATATATATGCGGCCTTCTTCATTATAAGGGCAGTACCGTCTGTTGGCAGTCTATCAAACTTGTTAATTTTATTCGATTTTTTTTTTTTCTGTAAAGTTAAATATAGCGATCAAACTTTGAAAGCCTGTTTCTAAAAACAGGATATATATATAAAAAATAAAAGAATAGATATAAAAAAACAAAAGAATACATAAAAAGATATAAAAAACAAATAAAGAAAGTCTAAGGTCGGTCTAGGCCGACTATGAAATACCCTAAACCCACTTTTCAAAAACAAAAAAATTTTTATTGTGAATGGGCTCGTCCGTGGGCGGATGAAGCCTATATTTTAAATGCATTTAAATGTTGATGAAAAATTTACACATACCAAGTTTTATTCCTGTATTTCACAGTTAATACCTTTGTGGTGGTTTCGCTATGGGAGGTGGGCGTGTTCATTGATAGATTACTCCCAATTTTTGAACACACCTTAGTTTTGGTGTAAAATACATACATACCCAAATTTAATTTCTCTATGACAAACATAACCTTATTTATTGCGTTTTAAACCTTTTTGGGTTATATGGGAGATAGGCGTTTCCGTAGGCGGATGACGTCAATTTTTTAAAACCATCTTTATCTTGTCATAAAAAACATACGTGCCAAAATTTAGCTCTGTAGGTTAAACAGAAGCTTATTTATTGCGTTTTCAATTTTTGGATTGTATGGGAGGTAGGCGTGTCCGTGAGCAAATGATGTCCATTTTTCAAAACTATCTTTGTTTTGTTATGAAAAACATGTGTGCCAAATTTTGTTTCTGTAGGTCAAACAGAGCCTTATTTATAGCGTTTTCAACTTTTGGGTTGTATGGGAGGTGGACGTGTCCGTCAGCGGATGACGTCTATTTTCCAAAAACATCTTTGTGTTGATATAAAACACATACGTACCAAATTTTATTGTTGTAGGCTTATTGTGAGCTGAGTTATGCAGTTTTAAATTTTTGAGTTGTATGGGAGGTAGGCGTATCAATTGGCGGATTCCAAAAATATTCAATAGTGCAGATCCTTGGGTCAATGTGGCTATGTGTACCAAGTTTCATTCAATTATCTCAACTCCTTCTTCTTATCCTGTGTTTACGGACAACACACAGACGGACGGACGGATGGACGGACGGATGGACATGAATAGCTCGACTCACGAGGTGACACTGATCAAGAATATATAAACTTTTCTTTACCGGACTCGCTTCGTTCTAAGCGTTACAAACGTTTGCACAAAGTTAATATAGCCTCTTCTTTCAGGTTTAGAGTATAACAAAAGAATAGAAATGTCTTCAATTGCAAGTACTTTGAATTATGATTTATAGATTTTTGTAAAATAAAGACTTCTGACAGAAAATCTGTATTTTAAGAGCGACCTAAAAAAAAATATTATAATTTTTATACCCTAAACCTGAAAGGTCAGGGTATATTAACTTTGTGCAAACGTTTGTAACGCATAGAACGAAGCGAGTCCGGTATAGAAAAGTATATATATTCTTGATCAGCGTCACCACGTGAGTTGAGCTATCCATGTCCGTCCGTCCGTCCGTCCGTCCGTCCGTCTGTGTGTTGTCCGTATACGCAGGATAAGAAGAAGGAGTTGAGATAATTGAATGAAACTTGGTACACATGGTCACATGCACTCAAAGATCTGCACTATTGAATATTTTTGGAATCCGCCCACGGACACGCCTACCTCCCATACAACGCAAAAATTTAAAACTGCATAACTCAGCTCATAATTAACCTACAACAATAAAATTTGGTATGTAGTTGTTTTGTGTCAACACAAAGACGTTTTTGAAAAATGGACGTCATCCGTTCACAGACACGCCCACCTCCCATACAACCCAAAAACTGAAAACGCAATAAATAAGCTTCTGTTTAACCTACAGACCTAAAATTTGGCACGTATGTTTTTTATGACAAGACAAAGATGGTTTTAAAAAATTGACGTCAGCCGCCTACGGAAACGCCTACCTCCCATATAACCCAAAAAGTTTTAAAACGCAATAAATAAGGTTATGTTTGTCATAGAGAAATTAAATTTGGGTATGTATGTATTTTACACCAAAACTAAATTGTGTTCAAAAATTGGGAGTAATCCGTCCATGAACACGCCCACCTCCCATAGCGAAACCACCACAAAGGCATTAACTGTGAAATACAGGAATAAAACTTGGTATGTGTAAATTTTTCATCAACATTTAAATGCATTTAAAATATAGGCTTCATCCGCCCACGGACGAGCCCATTCACAATAAAAATTTTTTTGTTTTTGAAAAGTGGGTTTAGGGTATTTCATAGTCGGCCTAGACCGACTTTAGACTTTCTTTACTTGTTTAAGATTAACTTTATTTCATTTTTGCGACTTTCAATATCGAATCTTAATATCTACACTTAAATTATTCTCCTGACCTTATTTTTGCACGAGTTTCTTTCGCTGATAGTTTAGTTTCTTTATTAAAAATATTTTTTTAAGATCAAAGGATTAAATGGACCATTTTTTGAGTTTTTGATTTTTTATGAATTTTAAAAGACACTCTTGACATGCATTTTGATCTGAGAAAAAAATAATTTTTTTAAAATATATCCTTAAATAGCGCAAAAATGTTCATTCAAATGTAAAAATGTAGAATATTTTATTGAGCTTAATTTGATAGGCTTGATTGTAAGAAGCGAAAAAGTAATATACAAGATATATTTCAATATATGCGACTATATTTGAAAAAAGTAAGAAAAACTTATAACAATTTTTTTTAAACGTTACCATAAAATTTAAGGAATTGATTTTCTTACATCGAAAAGCCAAAGGAGGCAAAAGAAGTGAGTCCAATTCATTTGCAATTGGACGTTCGAAAGTATGATTTAAAAAAAAACGGTGAAAACAAAAGAGTGAAAAGTGATGGTTTTTTAATGTTTAAATAAACATTAGATTTGAAATTAGTTACCTTTAAACCTGTTATTATAAATTTCACATAGATGCAATGATATTTTGTACTACGAACCCATCATTAATTTCTGCTATGAGCACTGACCCATCGCATCTCCATCAAAGTAATTTTCATTGTAGACAAAAATAGGTTTTTCATGTCATTCTTTCAATCAAACAAGACTATAATTTAAACTCTTTTCTAACGTTCAACTTTTAATGTTAAGCAATAAAACTAATTTTTAAATTTAAAGGTTTTTAATTTTAAATAAACTTTAGTTCACTGAAAATTTTCGTAAAAATGTCGTGTAAAAATTTGTATGGAAGTTATAAAATTGTTCCATAACTGAACCTTAATAATAGATATTTTTCTTCGATTGAATGAAAATGTTTATATTTTTAATTGAAATTTTTAATATTTGTAATTGGAATGGGATACGTGTATTTTGGAAGCGAGTGAAATTTATATTTATATAAGTTACAATTTCTATAATTTTCACAAATTAAGAGCGTTATATATTGGAAAATATCATATGAGCCAATGTATCGTTTGTAATTTAAAATTAAATTAAAAATATATCCAATATAATTACACAGTTTTATAAGTTTTATAAGTTACCAAATGTTAACTGTACGCTGACGCTATAAAATTAGCTCCCAAAATGCTGTTTTTATAACAGCAAAATGCAAAAAAAAAATAACAAACCATAAAAACAAAATTTTACTCTGGTCATGCCAATTACAAATCCATAACTATGGCGCTCTACATTTCAAATTAAATTAATACCTACTAAACAAATATATTTCTTGCTTATCATCATTTAAAGGTTAAAAAAATAGCACTGAAATTAAATGTTTTTCTATTTAAAGCTAAAGCTTTGTAGCTAAGTGTTTTATATGTGCTAACATATAGCAAGAATTTAACAAAATTAAAAATTGAAACAATTTAAAAATTGAACAGATTTAATGCAACCCTTTTCCGGTTTTGAAAATAACAGAAAAAAATCAAAAAAAAAAAACCAACAAAATCAATAAAAACTGCATGTAAGTAATAAACTAGTTTTTTGTTTTAAAACATTTGTTGTAAGTCTACAAGCAAGCTGCTGCAACAAGTTGCTGACTTGCTCGCTATAAACTCTTAATGCTCAAGGTGAAAGATGACAATCTCTGAATAATAAGACTAGCACAAAGAAATACAAACACACACAGACATATATATGTATTCAAATATATGCCTATAGATATTGAGTTATAATACATGTCAGTTGGTTGCAAAAAATGATGCGCTAGCAAGTCTAGCACAACAACAGCCACAAGACATAACAATAACAACACATAATTTTAGTCAACGACCAATGCTCGACATATATTTTTATTTCATATATATTTTATAATTGAAATATTTATTTATTTATATAAATATTACACAGCATTGCTGCAACAGCAAAATGCAATGTTAGCAACATATATAACAGATATAAGCCACAAGCAAATTAAAGCTTAAATAGAGTAGAAATCAAGCTACAAAAGCAAAAACAAATGCAGCTTTTTTTTATTTTTTTTTTTCCACTCACCTTGTGCGCAAGTTTCCATTGCGAGTTGTATTCAACGTTTTTGCCGCCAACTTAAAGTTGTTGCTGCCGCTCGTGCTGCCACTATTACCGCTATTCAGCTGACTGGCACTGGTACGTGGCAAGCGTGCCGACGAATTGCCAGTGCCGGGTCGCACGGCGCCTGTATTGGCACCAGCCAGAACTAACTCAAAGTTGGTCAAAGCAAAGAGCAGACAAAAAACTAGCAAATAGAATGAAGTTGAAGCAGAAGACGTTGACGATGACGATGACGATGAAGATGAACATAGTTTAGAGGAAGCAGCAGTGGCGGCAAACGTTAATGTTAAGTGTTGTGATGACGCTGTTGTTGATGTTATTGATGTTTTTGTTTTTCTTGTTGTTGTTGCGGCTGTTAAGATTGAAGCAGCAGACAAGCTGCTGCTTTTTGCTGTTGTTTTTGTTGCGTACACTGCGAGCTTTTGGCGCTGCAAACGCCGCTGCACATTGTTGGCCTTTAAGGCCGTCATGCTGCCTGATTGCAAAGCGCGTTAATAAAGTTTTGTTTTATTTTTTTGGCAATAATTTTTAAACAAGTTTATTTCAAGTAAAAAATGCAGTTGATTTTTATTTTTTTATTGTTAAACTGCGCGGTTTTTTTGCACAAAATATTCTTAAGTTGCCAGAATTTGCTGCTGGTTTTTGCTAGATCAGGGCTTGTGGCATAAAACTTTTGGTATTAAATAAGACAATTTTGTCAGCAGTTTGAGCATAATTCGCTATATTTTTCACAACAAAAAAAAAAACAAAAAAAAAACTAGAGAAAAATTGTGAGAAAAAAATATTTAAAGCAAAACTAAAACTATTAAATAACTTGCAGCCGGTTTAACACCCAAACAATTTTATTTGCAATGCGTTCAGTTTTGAGTTTTAATTTTTTTCTTTCATTTTTTGTAATTATTTGTTTGCTTTATAACATGTTTTATGGCAACTTTGTTTCAGGCTACTTATGTTGAATGTAATGTTTTGGTATTTATTTGTCAATCAGCTGTTTTTTTATAACATTTATTTGCACAACTTTAAGTTTTAAAAAATTTTGATATAAAAATATATATGCGTTTTAAGTTAATTGGAAATTTTTATATATTTTAAGACGTTTTTGAAACAGTAATTAAATGTTATTTATTTTGTAATTTAATATTGCAGTAGAAGTTCTCTAGTTTTAAGATAAACTCATATTTTCGTTACGCATGGCATGAGCACTGTGGCGTATGCGCAACTTTTTTTGTCAAATCAAAAGAGCAGCCAATAGAAACATAAAATTCTTTAAGCTAAACAGCAAACATTTATTATAATTTTAATTTGCGTGAAAGCGGCATTAAATGTTTTATGAAAATAAAAAGAAATCGAGTTCGCTGCTTAAGTCTTGCGTTTAAACGAAAGTTGAAATGAATACAAAATGTTGATGAAGCTTTTAAATTTCTTTTAAAGAACTTAAGCATGTGTTAGACGCCCTTCTTAGGTGCCGAAAAATATTTTGCTAGCATTTCATAGAGCATGCAAAAGAATTCTGAGAAATAATATATTTGCATTTTCTATAGAATTGTATTTTTTTTCTAATTTTCAAGTAAAAGTTTAAAAAAATCTTTAACAAACAACGAAAGTGCCGCAAAAAAGCAGGCAAAACATATCATTTTTCTCTCATTGAGCAAAACCAGGTTCGTTGCTTAAGTCTTTTGATTAAGCTGCATATGACTTTAATGCAAGTTCGTTGCTTAAGTCTTTGATTTGCTGTCGCTGTCTGCTGCCTCAAAAGTTTGTGTCTTAAGTCTTTTTTGCTTTGATTTATATTTATTACAACTCATTCATATTTCAAAGGCTTCAAACCAAAATCAAATGCATTAAAATAAAATTTTGTTTTTTTTTTTTTTTGTTAATAAAAAACAAGTTTTTAGCAAAAAAAAAAATACAAAACCAATAAAACAAACATTTAAAGAAAACTTAAGCTCTGACTACGACTTAAAAGCAATTTAGACAGGTTTTTCGTTATTTTTGTTTTTTTTTTAAGCCCCCAGTCATGCAGTACATGTTGTTTTTATATCAATTCGTTGCTTTGTTTTTCAACATATCAATAAAATATTTTCTTTATTTTGAACAATATTTTGTTTTCATAATTTAACATATAAACACCATAAATTTGACACAACTTAAAAGCATATTTTTAATATGAGCAAAAATTTATAAGAAAAAATTAGGCTCGACGCGCTATTTAGCAACCTTTGCTTATATATTTTCATATATATTTGTTTTGTTCAACAAACGTAACGAACGCGTTCCGCGCTATGCAACCGTACGGTTTAAAAGTCGTAACTATTCTGTTAACAACAGCGGCAAATGCAAGCAACAATTGCTGGTGCTGGTGGTGCTGCTGCTGCTACTTCTAGCGGAGTCAAACAAGCTGCTGCTGCTGCTGCTGATGGTGCTGCTGCTCTGGTCTCCACAGCTTTTGATCTCTTTCTTGTTTTGTTTTGTTTTGCAAGCAAAAGCAAAATAAACACAAAACAAACGCACTCCTATTGAATGTGAATGTCTTCGATTGCTAATCAAAGTAAATCACAGCACAGTAAACAGTAAACAGCATAAGTTCACCAAGCCAGCACAAAATACTCTCTTGCATGCTTGCTCATAATGTTGAGTTTCGCTACGAAATGAAAATGAAACTTCATGTAAGTGAAGCTGGAACTTACTCAGCTGTTCAAAGCACAGCTCCAAGAGTTGCCAAACAAGAATTCAAAGAAACTGAGAGTTGAATTTCGTCTTGTGGATGCTATTTCTTTTTTGCTCACGTTCCACTAGGCTGAGTGCTTCAGATTTTCTTACCTGCAGCCGCTCAGCGAATTGTAGATTTTAAATTTTTTATGAATGAAAGCTTTGAACTGTTTTCATTCACGTTGTTATCAATTAATTGGATGGATGTTTCTATACTAAGTTTTATTGTTTCAATTAACATTTTTATGTCTCATGTCTTAACTCAATCAAAGAGATTCTTTAATTGTGAGCTGATTTCATTTAAAATTATGTTCATATTTTTTGCTTATTGATAACACTGTGTGACGAAATCGACAAAAAAAAAGCACAAGCAAACCTTATAGAAATTCTTAAAGAAGGACATGTTGCAAATCCATTGCACCTTGTCAGACCTCTCAATGTCGTCATAGTATTTGTAATTAGTTCTTGAAGTTGATTTGTTCAAATTTTGTTGTGCCGACTTTCATTGAATTTTTACAGTTATTTGTCTTGTCGGAAATAAAAACTAAATTGCATTTCTTTTCTGTAGAATTTTACGTAGAATAAGACTGTATAAAAAGAAATTGGATTAAATACAAAATGAAGTGTGTAGCGAAGCAAATTCTTTTATTTCTTTTAGCTGGGAGAACAACATGTTCAGAGAGTACATTTCCTTCTAATTTTTAAATTAGAATAATAAAGTAGACATAAATAAAAACAGCAGGATTTTAATAAGTTTAAATCAAAATATTTATAACAATAAAAAAATTCTGCGGTGACTCACGTTACAAAAATTTTGGTAACTCCAGTACTTTCAGTTTTCATACTTAATTAAGGAGCTCTTATGCACATTTTCGAACTCTTGTCCTTAAAAATTAAATTAAATTACGAAACACAGTACCAAATTAAAATTTTATTATAATAAGGATATATTATTATAATAAATATACATATAAATATACTTATATACAAAACTTTAAGTAACTAAATAACATATATAAAATATAACTCATTTGAAAATTATTGACATTTTCATACAGATGATAGTATATTTTCATCAGAACTGCAACTATCACTACCAGGATCTAAATATTTCTTCACAATAGCATGATTCTTTTTAAGCACATTTATTAGAGAAGCCATTAGTAACTTTATGTACCTAATATTAAATCTTAAATTTGTCACTTGATGGCAATGTTGCTTCTATTAAACATTCATTTGTATATATTTATAGGTTTTTTATAGGGTCTTATACCGTGTTCACATTAACAGGGAAATATCCAATCAAATATTTTAAAAGTAAATTCATGAGAAAAGCCGGTACTTTGAAGAAACAGTAAGGAGTAGGTCTTGGGAATATGGGAGTTGACATGATATAAAAATTTAAAGTTTTGTGTCGAAAATAACCGTAAATTAACAATTTATAAAACGGTTTGAATTTTAAAGTCTAACAGGGAAAAAGTGTTGTTTATTGAAAAATTTTAGAAAGTTTGATATGAAAACATTTTGAAAAGTTTAAGGTAAGTTTATTACAATAACTCCAATATGTTGGCTTGCAAATCGGCGCAATGAAAAAAAAAAGAAAGTGAACAAATTAGGGACCTAGGATACTTTCCTGAGGAACACCTGCGATAAAAAGAAATTCGAAAGACTTGAATTATTTATACAAACAAAACCTGTCATATCCGACATATGTGAATTAATTCACTTTAGAAAATTTGAATGAAGTCCTATTTTCGATAGTTTTCACGCTTTGTCAAAATCAGTGTAAGAGAGGAGAGCTAAATTTGAAACCGACGAACGACAAGCAACGAAACCCTGTTGTTCAGGACAAATATAACGTTTGAATTAAAACTTTATTTCGCTTTAATAATATTTTCAACAAGTTTGCAAACATTTGATAGTTAAGAGATTGAACGGTAGTTCCAGCTTTAAAAATAGTAGTATGGCTGCATTTATTCAGCTTTTAAGGAAATTGCCCTGAAATGGAGATAGAGTCAATCCAATTTAAGTGATTCAACGCCTGTATTTTTGAAGCTGTATTTTATTTTAGACTTAAATTTGCTTGCATTATTAAAGTATCACTATTCAAGATTTATTCCTGACATTTTGGTCCAAAAATATTCATCGATAAGGTAGAAAAGTGCAATGCGGGGAAAGACCTCAAATTTACGGTGAGCATCAAGGGTTGAAAAAACCGGTACAATGCCGATTTGTTGTTTCTACACTCAAATCATTCTCCTGATTTTCGCACGAAAGTGTTTCGGTGATAGCTTATTTCCTTTATCAAAAATTTATTTTTAAGATGAAAAAGAAAAATGACCCACCCATATTTTGAAGTTTTCGATTTTTTAAAAATTTTTAGACACTTTTGACATGAATTTTTATGTAAAAAATAATTTTTCCAAATGTAAAAGTTTGATTGATAAACATGTAGAAAATTTTGTTGGGCTTAATTTGATATGCGACTATATATGAAAAAACCGAAAAAAATTTAAAAAATTTTTTTAAAAAAACGTTACCATGTTTAGAGACCCCAAATCAATTAGAAAAAAAATAGTGAGATACCGTGTACAAGAACATTGGCGTGAAATTTGTTTAAATTTTTAATTAATTGAATCGTTTATTTCATACACAACATAAGTCACTAAAATTGAATTTTTCAGGAATCAATAAAAACTGTGTAATTCACAAAACAAAAACTTTTTTTTTCATAAAAAACGAAGAATTCGAGGCGTTGCTTTAAGGTGGGACATAACATTCGCGGCAGAGAAAACAGACCTTTTTTTAAATTCATCTCAGTCAAAAACAAATATTTTTCCAAAATTTGTTTATTATGGTAGACAATTGAACAAATTACAAGAAAAAAAAATTCAAAAAAATATATTTTTCACTTCAACATGTTTTATAGAGCTCCAAAGTGGCGGCAGAGATAAAAACGGGGCCTCATGGTTGCAGCGCTGGGAGTCGCAAAAATTGTCCGATCTGGAAAAAAAATAACAAAATTGGTTATCGTATGACAGGAACTTTTTTTTAATTTTTTTTTCAATTTTTAATGATATTCCAAATTTGAAAGTGTGTTTTTTCGAAAAATATATTGACTTTGAAAATTCATAAAAAATCGAAAAAAATTTAAAAAAAGCTCGTGCCATTCGATAGCTAGTCAAGTTTAAAAAAATACAAAAAAAAAAAAATTTCGTCAAAAAATTAACCCGCTAGTGCCGCAACCAGTACGTAAAACATGGTTTTGAGATAAACGCGTTCAAAGTTTGTGAACAAAGAAAAAAAAGGCGAAAACTAATAATGCGCTCTCACTAATCCGGCTGTAACTTTTGAACCCGTAAGAATTTTTCCAAGAAATTTACAAAAATACAAAATTATAAAAAAAAAATTTCCGATTTAAAAAAAACGGCTAATGTCATGTCGCGCCTTAAGAGGAAGGAGTACACTGATGTGTGTGCATTTTACTCAGATTGTGGGTCTACCTTTAAAGAAGCGTTTGCAACCAAAAAGCTATGTTCGAAAAAAAAAATTGACTAATGTTTTTTTCTGAAATAAACGATGCAATGTCTATCTGCAAAAACTACTACTATTGCCGAGGTTCTTGACAGAATAGTCCCAAATCACCTGAATAATTGTGCAAGATCGATTTCTCAGCCGCTAGCACACATACATATATAATAAATTTTTAAAATTGGATAATTTCTTGGATTCTTGTAAAATGTCTTTGATACTACGAATTTATAAATCAGGTTAAAAACAAAATATCTGTAACTATAACCAATCTTATGTATTTCTAAATTATTTAAAAAAAATGTCTATATGTATGATTATGTTCTACGTTTGAAATTTAACATACCATAACCATCAATTAATGACAAAATTCAAAATTCTACTCCATAACCTTTCTGAATGAGGCTTTCAATCTTATCTTCTCGATAATATTACGGCCGAAGTCAGAGTGAGCGCTTAAGCGATGCGATACTTGAAGCTTTGATATTATATGCTATAAGCAATGCTATTCTATGTCAGACTAAAAGCATTTTTATACCCTAAACCTGAAAGGTCAGGGTATATTAACTTTGTGCAAACGTTTGTAACGCATAGAACGAAGCGAGTCCGGTTTAGAAAAGTATATATATTCTTGATCAGCGTCACCACGTGAGTCGAGCTATCCATGTCCGTCCGTCCGTCCGTCCGTCCGTCTGTGTGTTGTCCGTATACACAGAATAAGAAGAAGGAGTTGAGATAATTGGATGAAACTTGGTGCACATGGTCACATGGACCCAAGGATCTGCGCTATTGAATATTTTTGGAATCCGCCCACGGACACGCCTACCTCCCGTACAACGCGAAAATTGAAAACTGCATAACTCAGCTCATAACTAGCCTACAACAATAAAATTTGGTATGTATATGTTTTATATCAACACAAAGATGTCTTTGAAAAATAGACGTCATCCGCTTACAGACACGCTCACCTCCCATACAACCCAAAAATTGAAAACGCAATAAATAAGCCTCTGTTTAACCTACAGAGCTAAAATTTAGCACGTATGTTTTTTATGACAAGACAAAGATGTTTTTGAAATGGACGTAATCCGCCTACGGACACGCCTACCTCCCATACAACCCAAAAAGATTAAAACTAAATAAATAAGGTTATGTTTGTCATAGAGAAATTGAATTTTGTATGCATGAATTTTATACCAAAACTAAGGTGTGTTAAAAAATTGTGAGTAATCCGTCATTGAACACGCCCAACTCCCATAGCGAAAGCATAATAAAGGCATTAACTGTGAGCTACAGGAATAAAACTTGGTATGTATAAATTTTTCATCAAAATTGAAATGCATATTAAATATAGGCTTCATCCGCCCTTGGAGACGCCCATTTACAATAAAAATTTTTTGTTTTTGAAAAGTGGGTTTAGGGTATTTCATAGTCGGCCTAGACCGACTTTAGACTTTCTTTACTTGTTTATTACTAGAAATGCTGAATCAATCAGTGTTATTCTTCAAATTTTATACAAATCATTTCAAAAATCTATCGAATACTTGAATTTTTCAAAGTAGCTTCATGTAGCTTATGACATCGCTTTTACTCTGACATCTTTTGAATTTTTTTCATAGAAAAACACAGGCAAAGCTTTGTAGCTTCGAATAGCTTCGAATGAGCAAAAGCGCTATCTACGAAATCGTCATCAAATGGTTAATATTAATGGTTGTTACTCCAACAAACTTTACATCAGATGCCTCATCTGAAAGTCATCTAGGCCCTCCTATTTTTTTTTCTACTCTTTGTCATTGATCTTACCCATGTAATAAAGAGTTCTAAGTTGATGATTATCTAAAATTATTTCCGTCTGTTGAGTCTGCAAATGTTCCAATCTACTACTATTTCATCTTTTGGTTCTCACTTTCTCAAGGTCAACTTCTCCTACTTTTTATTATAACTGCATTAAATAGATTAATGATTAAAAAGGACTTGGGAGTTCTTTTTTATAGAAGAATATTTAGTTTAAAAATCATATGACTTAATTATTTCCGAAGCTACTTCGATGCTAGGATTTCAAAAAGAAATTTAAAGGATTTTACAGACCCGTGCACTCTTAAAATACTTCATTCGTTACTGCAATATAGGAAATTTATGCAATTTTTCAAATTCCAAAATTCAATATTTAAAATTCTTCAATATTATTTATATTTTTAATACCATTAGAGAATACTCCAGAGCAAAATACTGCATACTTCTTTTCAAGTAAAACCGTTAAACGTCAGTTGATAGTCTGTCAAACTGGTTTTCGCGCAGAACAATAATAGTTTTAGACGCCATATTGGATCTGAAACTGTGAATATCCTGATTTTCACAACAAATTCGAACTCAGTAACCACAAAAAAAGCGTTCTTAAAAATCATTTTAAAATTTTGGAGACTAAATCGATTGAAACCTGCCACTGTGCACTGGTAAGATTATTGTTCAATAATTTCAAATCTATCGTATCTCTTTCACTCTTATATAATTTTGTGATTAAAAATTTTCCAAATAAAATTCGACAGTGGAAAAATCAAAAATAAACAAAAAGAGTTTTTTAAAGTAACATTTTGTTCCATTAAAACTTATTAATATGCCAGAACCTATCTAGATTGTGATTTTGATATCTGAATTTAAGATAAAATGGGTTGGTAGATTCGAAATATATTTTTGGTGCCTCCGAGATAATGCGATTTGATGACTCTGAACTTTTTATTTTGGAACAACGCAAAAGATCATGTTTACTAGAATAAACCTCAATTAATAATTCTGAGAATTGAAAACCAACAGCCAAACAGAATCGAATGAAATCATATAAGTAGCACAAAATAGCATATAAAAGTCCTCTGAGTTGTTGTTGTTTTGTTGTAGCAACATGAATGCATGTCTGCTGCAATTGTTGTCATTCAATTTAATTAAGTGGAAAAGACGTTGCAATCCATTACTTAAGTATGCGTGAGGAACTGTGAGTTTTTTTTTATGAACTGATAATTAAAATGATTAGATGGCAAATAAGAGCAACACTTGTTGCACCAACGAATGCAACTAATTGTTGCTGGTTAATTATTTGCTTGAAGTTTTAATAATTTACTGTAATTAAAATATAAACTTGCTTTAAATTACACTATATAACAAAAAAAAACTAATAGCAGATTTTGTTTATGTTTGATATATATAAAAATTTAATTTTGAGCTAACAATAAATTTCGAAATTTTTAAAAGAAATTGTAAGAAAACTTCTTTATGTATGTTTTATACAAAGTTGTTGTGTACAAAAATTTAAAAATTAATTTTATAAGGAATGTTTTTAAGATATTTGAATCCTCTAAAGTCCTATTTAATGGGTGTTTTTGACTCTTCTTCAAAAAAAAATATAAAATTTATATAAAGTAGTATTCATAGTTATTTATCTTTCTTTTTTTATTTTATTATTTTTTTGCTCTGCAAGATTGTTGGCATTTTTACAAAATTTCATTGTTTTCTGATAGAAATTAAATAAATTTTACTAACTTTTGAAATTTAATGAAATATTTATATTTGCTAGCATATAAAAAACATCTTTTATTTACAAAAATTTATTAAAAAATAAAATATTTTGAACATAAAATAACAATACAACTTTGTTGTTTGGAATGAAAGAAAGCAAATAAACACTTGTATAGCATAGAAATTACTAACAAAGCAGACAAATGAAATAATTAAAAATAAAGCTAAAAAAAAATATTGTCTCCAGCTACTCTCAATTAATAATACAATTGAAGAAATGCAAAATTAACCAAAAAAAAACAAACAACATAAACATAAAAAAAAACACGACGCAAAGGAACAACTTAAGAAATGTCATGATAAATATTTATAAAAATTCAAACATGAAGCATTATTGAATAAATGTTTGAATAAAAAGCTTAAACAATTTTTTTTGTTTTTGTTGTGGGAACAGCTATAAAAACAAAGAAAGTTAGCTGACTGTGTTATTTTTTCCGAAAAAAAAACAACTGCTTAAATTTGCATTTTAATCACTTTTCAATGCTTGTTTTTATTTGTTTCCGCTTTCTTAATAGTGTGCAAGATAATTTCACAGCTAAACCGCTGCCTAGTTAGCAGAAGATACAGACAGTCAAACTTTTGCACAATACAAGAAAATTAAGGGCTGCCAAGCAATTTCAAGGCAAGTTATGTATAACTAAAATATAAGCAGCTTTTAAGCAAAATTTACTAAGCTTATTATTATTTGAACTCATCAACACTTTAATTGTTTTTTTTTCATATATAAAATGTTTAATCTTGCTGATGCAAAGAAAAACCCTTTCATTAAACCTTGAAATGAGTGCGTAAAAGTTTCCACTATTACACAAAAAACGGCCACACTAAACAAACATTCAATATTCAAAACTCTTAATCATGCATTGAAGCACTATAAAGAGCAAGTTTTCACTTTTCTTTTCTTTTCTGAAGATTTTTCTATTTTTGTTTTCTATACAATGTTCAATGACTTAATCAATGGTTCGCTGTACAAACGTTGACCTAGGCATTATTTTTCTGCTTACCCTGGTACTTAGAGATTTTTTAACTGTAATTTTAGTATTTTTATATGCTGTTGTTAATATGATTAAAACGCCAACAACAACATTTTTTTGTGCTGCTGCATTATTTGGTTGCATTATAAAATTGTTGTTGCATTATTGTTGAAATTTTATATATATATGCACCTTGAACGATTTCACGAATTATTTTGTCCTCCTTGCTTCTATGAGAAAACAATAATAGTCAGTATTTTGAAAAGATTTTATTATTCAGCTTAATTGAGGCTGCGTGTTAGTTCTTCTTTAAAGTATTTTTAAATAAACAATAAGAACAATTATGATTATTTTCCGAAGTGCAGCTTATGTAAAAACAAAAGACTTAAGAAACAAACTTACTCAGTTGCGCTAGCGTACTTTTTGAGCTTTCATTAACAGCTTTGAATATAAATGCATGCAGCAAACAATTAACGCCCTCAACATTTTTCTCTGTACAATCTCATGACCTTGACTGAGTTTAAGGTACTTAAATAAAAACATGAAAGCGTCTAATAAACAAGCCTCTCAATGGTTTTTCCGAAAAACTTCTGACTATAGATTTTTAATCAGAGAACAACAAAATTTTTTAAAATAATTTTAATAAAACTTACAAAAAGGAAATGTATGCAAAGCTAGTATCGGTTATTCATTAAAATAAAATATTAAAAAAAAACTCGCGTGTAGCAACGTACACGTGGCAGAAGTGAAACTTCTTTAATAGTAAGAAATAAGAGAGATTTTAGTGTGAAATAGAGAGAGAAAGTATCTGAAAAAAAAATTCAATCAATACGAAATGGAATAATAATTTGTTGATTCAATATTTGCATCCAGGAACCGTACCGGCTATGGTTTTTGTCGAAAGTGTCACATATGTATTAACTTTTATCTCTTAATTTTTATTTTTTCTGACAAAAATAACAGTTTTTTTGTCACTTAAAGTTTTTTTGTGCAAAAATAACAGTTATTTTCTGCCGTTTATTTTTTCGGTCAAAAATATCAGGTAATTTATATTTGTTCAAGTCATTTTACCGATAAAAAAATTTTGACATTATTATTTTCATCTTATCGGTGAGACATTGTACACATGGTGTCAACAGTTCAATCTGTCAAGCGGCCTTTAAGAAAACACAAATTGCTTGATATTTTTGACCGAAAAAATTAAAGTCACAAAATAACTGCTATTTTTGACCAATAAAATAAAAGTCAAATATAACCTTTATTTTTCCTCGAAATATACTAGACAAGAAATTAACTTTTAAAGAATCAGTTTCAAATTTTAAAGCGACTTAATATTCGTGAGGCTGAAGACATTTGTAACATAATGGTTTATTTGAAAAAGTCTTTCGACAATTTTTTGCATTTAAAAATTGTAAAATAACAGTTATTTTCGGTACTTGTTTTAGTTCAGTTGGTGTTTTAGTTGCTTTCGAATGTCTTCTCAACATTGTTACTTTTTGAATGCTGGATTGCATTTGTATAGTACTCTTTGAAGGAGCCTCCGAAAGCAGAGGCAAATCTTGTTCATTATTACCTCCTGCTTCCTGATCATAATAATTGCTATGTTGATAGAGGGCCTCATAAAGCAGCGAACGTTGATTGTTGAGTGTATCAACTTGGTTGGCTTTAAAATTTTGTTGAGATGATGGCTGAGTTCCAAAAATATATTTTTACAAAGCATCAGTGTGTTTTTTGGGGATTGGTTCTTTGTAGATTCACCAAAATACACTGATGTTTCGTAAAAATGCATTTTGAAACTCAGCCGTTGTTGCAATCACCTTACCTTCATCATTAGTTGTAGACCCAGCTGCGGCTGTATTCTTAAGAGATCTAATTCGCTCTCTATATTCACGAAGGCGTTCTGCTACTGTTTTAGCTATTTTTCTTTTTTTTCCGTGCATACTTGAAGGATGAAAATTAATGTTACGGTTATGTTAATAATGTAATGTTAATGTTAATGTAATGATAATGTTAATTATGTTATTTTCAGTATGTTACGCGTTCAGTTTTAATTACATTTTGTTTGGCTGATTATCATGTGCCTACGTGGCGTTAAAGTATAGATTCCGGCTCTTAAGCAACGATGTTCGGGGTTCAATTCTCGGCAATAATTTTTTTTTAAATTTTCATATGAATTGAAAACGTTAGCCTAGCGTCACGAATAAGAGACCTTGAAATTTCACTCGCCGCCAAAGAAGTTTCACTTCAAAAATACTTTTTGAAAAAATGTCAATCACTTATGGGCAAAAATCATTTTTTTTTAAATTTTTTCCAAAGAAGTTTCACTTCAAAAATACTTTTTGAAAAAATGTCAATCACTTATGGGCAAAAATCATTTTTTTTTAAATTTTTTCTCTTTAACGTTACACCTTAACGCATATATCTGCAAATATATAGAAAATATTCCATGAAACTATATAATTTTGTGTGTGTACATAAAACTAGGCCTCAAGACTGACATTTTTTGTGAACAAACTTTTCTTATAACTTTTGTTGTTTTGAAGATAAAGCCAGTTTTTATGGTCTTTAACGTTACATTTTCTTGTCTCTTAGCAACAAACCTGTTCTTTTACGCCTCATTTAAAGAACACGATTAAACTTTTTAAAAATAACTAAATTCATATCATTTAATAAACAACAATGTACAAAAATCAAAAAAATGTGTCCTTTTTCTAAATGCAGTGTATTGAGAAAATGTGTTTAAAAAAATTATATATAAATTTTTATTACTTTTTTGTGCTTGTACCAACAATTTTTAAAAAATTCGCATAAAAAAATTTCAAAAGTTCAATATGCTTATAAGGTGGAACTGGTTATAAATTGCAAATTAAAGCATTTTTGTAATCAAAACCTGCTCCCTCACCTCACAAAAGGAAAATTGTGACTTCGCCTCTGAGTGTATAAGAATAATTGTTAGCTCTTATACTGTTCCAAAAAAATTATAAATAAAGTACAAAAAACGAAATAATTATGATTTTCTACATGATCTCCAACGATCGCATTCAAGAATTTTAATCCAGTAGCCAATTCCATGAGTCAAATTCACTATTATACATGATATCAATATATCAATATATAAAATGAAATAAAAATAAAAAACACGAGGACATGTTTATTTCATAGGCCTAGTGTTTGAAGTTCATGGCGCGTGTGTATTGTAAGATACACTAAAACAAAAAAAACAAAACAAATTGGTCATTTCAGCCCTTGAAAGGACTTTGACCGAGCGCTTCTTATGATCAATTGTGTTGTGTGTGTTATCAAATGTTTGCACAAAATTGACCGAGAACTGGACCTACATGTTTTATGCCGACTCCGAACGGCTAAAATTCATGTTCTCAAGAAGCTTTACATGGCATTTATTTACTCTCTGAGGTTTGCCATTGTCTGCAGAGAGATGGTGATCGATCAGAAAAATTTTCTGATTGAAAAAAACTTTACGCCGCGGCTGGGGATCGAACCCGGGCTCCGAGCATGCTAAGCCACACACTTAACCTGCCACGGTCACCACGGTAAGCTACATGTACCAATACAAAATATCGTAAATTCCTTGAAAAAATACAAAGGGAATATGAATCATTCATAGTTTTTAAGAATTAAATTCATAAAATGCATGTACAAACACGAGCAAAATAAGAACTGTTCATAAGATAAGTGAACAAAATTCATAAATCACATGCACACTCAAAAAAATATCAATTGTAATATCAACAGTTGACCGCTGTTATTTCAATGCTCTGTTAGATTAAATGATTTGCGCTTTAAGTTAATAGTTTTCTTTGTTGTATGAAAGTTTCAAAGTATTTTTGTGCTTTTAAAATTATCTATTGAAATATTTGTCTATTTATATTGAAATGTCTGTCTACTCTTAGCAATAGTTTTTAAATCAGTTTTGCTATATTTATTTTAATGTCATCAATATCTCAGCGGAAGTATGCTAGACTGTCATGCGGAGGACGTGGGTTCGTATATAATAATTGAAATTCAAATTCAGTTTCATTAACTGTTTGGTCAAAGTTTAACCTCCAAAATAAGTTCGTTTACAATTTTGAAAAAAAATTGTACATTTAATTTTTTAATTTAAAAAAAAAAAATATATTTTATATCAATAAAAACTCGCATGTGGCAACGTACACGTGGCAGAAGTGAAACTTCTTAAACACTAAGAAATAAGGGAGATTTTAGTGTGAATAGAGAGAGAAAGTATCTGAAAAGAAATTCAATCAATACGAAATGGAATTTCTAATAATGTGTTGATTCAATATTTACATCCAGGAACCGTATCGACTATGGGTTTTATCGAAAGTGTCACATATTAACTGTTATCTTTAAATTTTTATTTTTTCCGATAAAAATAAAAGTTATGTTGTGCCTTATAGTTTTTTGGGCAAAAATAACAGTTATTTTTTACTTTTATTTTATCGGTAAAAAATAACAGTTATTTTCTGAAGTTAATTTTTTCCATCAAAAATTTTAGGTAATTTATATTTTTATACCCCCACGCGTACTGCGTAAGGGGTATATTAATTTTGTCACGACGTGTGTAACGCCCAAAAGGAGGCGTGGTAGGTATGGAAAAGTATATATATTCTTGCTCAGCATCACCACCTGAGTTGATTTAGCCATGTCCGTCTGTCTGTCCGTCTGTCCGTCTGTCCGTCTGTCCGTCTGTCCGTCTGTCTGTCGACACGATTACAGCCGCAGTTTTGAAGCTATCGTACTGAAATTCGATATTTAAGCTTTTTTTAAAAAAACTAAGATCAAGTTCGAGAATGGGCTAAATCGGATGAAAACCACGCCTACCTCCCATACAACTCAAAAATTGAAAACTCTACAAAGAAGCTAATATTTAAGCTACAATACTGAAATTTGGTATATGTGTATTCTATATCAAAACTGAGATGTTTTAGAAAAATGGGCGTCATCCACTTACTATCACGCCCACCTCCCATACAACCCCAAAATTGAAAAATCTATAAAGAGGCTAATATTAAAGTTACAAGACGGAAACTCGGTATTTGTGTATTCAATGTCAAAACTGAGGTGGGTTTGAAAAATGGACGTCATCCACCCACTAACACGCCCACCTCCCCTACAACCCCAAATTGAAAAATATATAAAGAGGCTAATATTAAAGTTACAAGACAGAAACTCGGTATTTGTGTATTCTATGTCGAAACTGAGGTATGTTAGAAAAATGGGCGTCATACACATTCTAACACGCCCACCTCCCATACAACCCCAAAATTTAAAACTTTATTAAAAGGCTTATATTTAAGCTGCAGGAAAACAATTTGATATGTATGTATTTTAGACACAAAAATAATAAAATCTCTCAAAACCTCATAGAAATAGCTCTCCAATTTAATATTCTTCCACCCTTAAGAATCGGCCGTGGGGGTATTTTAACTTCGGCCAAGTCGAAGATATACCCTTATAGTTTCAAAAGCCATTTTATCGACTAAAAAACTTTTGATACCATTATTTTCATCTCATCGGTGAGACATTTTGCGCATGGTGTCAACAGTTCAATCAGTCAAGCGGCCTTTAAGAAAACACAAATTGCTTGATATTTTTGACCGAAAAAAATTAAAGTCACAAAATAACTGCTATTTTTGACCGATAAAATAAAAGTCAAATGTAACCTTCATATTTCCCCGAAAAAATACAAGGCAAAAAATAACAGCTAAATTTTAACTTTTAAAGAATCAGTCTAAAATTTAAAAGGCACTTAATATTCGTGAGACTGAGGACATTTGTAACATAATGGTATATTTCAAAAAGTCTTTCAACAATTTTTTCATTTGAAAATTGTAAAATAACAGTTATTTTCGGTCCTTGTTTAAGTTCAGTTGGTGTTTTAGTTGCTTTCGAATGTCTTTTCAACATTCACTTTTGAATGCTAGATTGCATTTGCATAGAACTCGTTGAAGGAGCTTTTAAAAGCAGAGGCAAATCTTGTTCATTATTACCTCCTGCTTCCTGATCATAACAATTGCTATGCTGATAGAGGGCCTCATAAAGCAGCGAACGTTGATTGTTGAGTGTATCAACTTGGTTGGCTATAAAATTTTGTTGAGATGATGGCTGAGTTCCAAAATACATTTTTACAAAGCATCAGTGTGTTTTTCTGGGGATTGGTTCTTTGTAGATTCACCAAAATACACTGATGCTTCGTAGAAATGCATTTTGGAACTCAACCGCTGTTGCAATCACCTTACCTTCATCATTAGTTGCAGATCCAGCTGCGGCTGCATTCTTAAGAGCTCTAATTCGCTCTTTATATTCACGAACGCGTTCTGCTCCTGTTTTAGCTATTTTTTTTAGCTTTGAGACGTTTTTTGGCATGGCAAAAACTATTCTCGGCAGTCTTAAATATTGCACTTTTAACACTTTTTGCTTTTATTATAATATTGAATTAACTGTTTTTTGCATGTTGTCAAACATCTGTCAAGTTTTTGTGCCTTAATATTTTCATTTGAAGCGTAAAGAAATAAATTTTTCGTGCATACTTGTAGGATGAAAATATCATGAGCATATGTGGCATAATTGTAGAGCTTCCGACTATCAACATCGATGGTCTGGGTTCAATTATCGCTAGCAGATATCATTTTTTGAAAATTTTCATATGCATTGAAAATGTTAGCCTAGCGTCACGAATAAGAGACCTTGAAATTTCACTCGCCGCCAAAAGAGTTTCACTTCAAAAATTCTTTGTTGGTCTTGCCGGTACTTGAACCTGGGTCAGTCGAGTACTAGACGCACACATCAGCACACTCGGCTAAGCTTGAAATTCGGAATCAGTGATAAAATTTCAGTAAGTGCATAAGTACTTATACCTGTACTGTATGGTGCCTTGAAAAAAAAAGTTTCATTTGTATCCATCCTAAAATGAACCTTGATGTATTTTATGATGATTCCCAAAATATTTTGGCTATACCGAAATCCGTCAGTGAGCTAAACCATTTTGCAAAAACCTCCAAAAATCATGTTTTCCGTATATAAATTAACTCGTGTAATAGTTGTAAACAAATAAACTGTCTCAAATTATAGGCCTGAAAGAGTTCGTTCAATCTGCATCAAAAATTTGAAAATATTTGCAATTGGGTTAATTATAATGAAGTTTTCATGCATTTTTTTTTAAATTATTTTCACAAAAATTCCATTAACTTTGTTATTTCTTATACGATCGCCGTTATCAAGATATCGTTGGAAAGGTTATGCACTGCAGTCATATATTTTCGACATTTTTCTTTGTTTAATAAAGTGTGGCTCTTATTTTATTTCTCCAATTGCGAGCAGTTTACCTGAAAATAAAATTTTCAAAATCCAAAATACTGTATTTTTTTATTTCAAGCGTTTGTTTCAATGTAGAATTTTTGAAAATGATATAAAAAACTAAGAAAAAAATCATGAAAATCATCAATATCTTTAATCCAATTGCAAATTTATACAAATTTTTGATGCAGATTGAAAGAACTTTTTCAGGCCTATAATTTAAGATAGTTTATTTATTTACATCTATTGTACTAGCCAGTATTTATACGGAAAACATGATTTATGGAGGTTTTTGCAAAATGGTTTAGCTCACTGACGGATTTTGGTATAGCCAAAATATTTTGGGAATGCTCATAGAATACATCAAGGTTCATTTTAAAATGGGTACAAAAGGAACTTTTTTTTTCTTCATACAAGTCGAGGCACCTTACTGTACTGTGTTCTATAGACCAACAGTCAACCGACTGTTGATTTGAAAGTCTCATTTGTTGTATGGTATTTAACAGTGAAATCAGTTATTTCAACCCATAATTTGTTTGCTACCACAGCATTTTGTCCCGAGTTAACATATACAAGGGAAACGTGAACTTCTTTATGAGTTTAGTTACCGAAATTCATATAATTCATGTACAAATACAAGGGCAGCAAGAATAATTCATGACATCATGAGTCAAAAATGCATGAAACTCGTGTGCTTATGCAATGTAAGCGTGAACTACTTTATGTATATTTACTGACCAAATTTAGTACATCCTCTGTACGATAGGACGAGTCGATCTTCATGCAACAAAATAATTTATAAACTGGGTTAAAATGTTCCTTGGCTCAGTTGGTTTTTGAAACAAAATGCCTTTATAATTTTTTAACAATATTAAATAGAACGCATGTTTTATTATGTAAATATTATTTTTGGATGCAGCACCACAAAGAAAGGATGCGACCACAATTGTTGCAGCCGCAGACTTCAATGTATTTCTAATTTGACAGACGACAAACAAAGACTCTGAAGTTTGTTTACGTTTTTGTTTTAATTATATTCAAGCTGGCTGCTAGTTTTCCGTTGTGTGAGTCTTGTGATTACTGTTTTGTTTAATTCAGTTTGAAAGTAAGTTATTAAAATAAATAAAATTCATCAGAAATACAGAAATATAGGTTGTTGTTGTTGCATTCATTATAATCAAGTCGTCAGAACACTGCGATAATTTTCTCTGACGGCTAGTTTTCGTTTTGTCGGTGGACGCATGTTGCAGTCTATGTGTATCGGCTATATCGATTATAAAATTTTTAAAAATATGCAAATTTTATTCGAACCGGAAGATGAAAACTATTATGGATTAATTAAAAAAAATATTTTCTACCTTCATTAAACAGCAGATATGACTTCTTTAAAAAACTGAGCGATGCTTACAAAATTTCACAATATTTTTTTATATAAAACGTTGTTGGAAGTTTTGCAATAATAAAAGTTCGGAACGACAAGAGTAAAATCAAGATTTTTTTGCAAATTACATAGAATCTTACCATATTTCCAACTGCATCACCACAATTTGTCGCTTTGAACGTAATTGAAAAAGAAATGGAGCATTTATAAAAAATTTACAGAAATTTCCCCTATATGTCACTAAAATGCCCAAAAAAATTGCCAAAACTCGTAATTTATGTACATTAAAGTAAAGTTTGGAGAAAATTTTTCGAAATGAAGACACAAAAATGAAGAAAATATGTGTTAATGACTTATGTTGAATTTCAAAAAATCTATTAGAAAAACGCTATTAGCGTAACCTCTGAACATCTTCCAAAAAAATTTGACAAAAATCTCAAAAATACTTGACCTCATAACCGTTCAAGAAAAGCTTGAGCAACAAAAATTTTCGAGGCACTAATGCACAGTTGCATCAAACAGACTCATATATGAGTACACTCAGCTCATGAACATAAACACAAAACCAGTTTTACATCGTGATCGTGCGTGATCGTGTTTTAAAAAATTATTTTTAATCTTAAGCGTGCGTGATTAGAATAAATTACATCGTGAGCTTGCGTGATCGTGAGTCAAAATCACTCACGTGCCCATCTCTAATTTTAAGTATTATATTTTTAGCTTAATGCCAAATTTTTCATAAAGGAACAGTATACATAAAATTATTCAAGTCTTATGAAGTTTTAAAACTAATTTTGAAAGGCTTATAATCAAATCTGCTGCAAAACTTAAGCAGAATTATGTACTACTTTCACTACATAAAAGCAATTCTTTTCTACTTTTGTCATATTAGCAAAATTTCGAAAAGGTGGCTTGCTACTTTTCTTCCACAAAAACTTGTTGCTACGATTTCTTCACGCTTGAATCGTTTAGTTTTTACTATTCCATTGAAGCTTGAATTTTGATTTTAAATTTTGCAAAATCAAATCGTAGTTGTTTTGACAATTTATATTACTTTAAGAGATTTTTATCAATAAAAATTAAGAGTCGATTTAAATCAAAGCAAATCTTGTGGTTTCTTTCTAAACCATTAATCTGTTTAAAACATTTCTTTGAGGGCTAGGCATAATAAATTTAAACATATTTTCTAAAAGATCGTAATAAAATAGCAAAATATTTAGTTTAGCGCTGTTAAGTGAGTAAACATTAATGAGTTTTGTAAAACAATACTTTTAAATTATGACCTTGAGTCCATAAAACTTACACCAATTAATTTTTTAACGAGCTCTTGATAAA
Organism: Tetanocera ferruginea; assembly: GCA_958299015.1. Taxonomy (NCBI): domain Eukaryota; kingdom Metazoa; phylum Arthropoda; class Insecta; order Diptera; family Sciomyzidae; genus Tetanocera; species Tetanocera ferruginea. Next base: position 43,634,988 of record OY282640.1, read on the forward strand.
TTTCAATAAACATGAAACTTTTTGATTTTTTCAGTCTAACAAGCAAAATTCAAAGAGTTTTATGTTTCATCCGCAGGTTTTTATGACTCTTTAATTTTGAGTTATCAACACTTTTTGACTCTCTTCTGATGAGCTAATATTTTATTTAGCTACATTTTGCTGACAAATTGGTTCGATATCGGGTTGTTAAGAAATTAACATATGTTAAGTTGAATGTTAAGATATGTTAACTTGAAATTTTGAAATTCAGAAATTGAAAAAATGTGCCATCAACTGTGCTACAATTTGCTGTAAAGAGATTTCATCATTTTTAAAAGAGTGAAAATAAAGGTTTTTCAGCACAAGAGTCATGAATTTTCAAATATTTTTGTAGCAATATTCAACGATTTGCTTGATGAGTTTTAAATTATTCGTAAGAGTTTTAAAATTTTCAAGTCTTAATTTTCAAATAAAAAGTTTCAAGACACTCACAAAATTTATGAAGTCGATAACAAGACGTTGTTTTATGTTATGCTCCTTCAAATTGCTTTCCATTTGAAAGCTTTTTTTATTTTTCTTATATCTGTTCAATTGAAATCGATTTAATGTAAAAACCATTTTCACGATCTTAACTTTTCAATACAATCCAATAAAAAATTTAGATAAAACTTGTTCACGAAGATTGTAAATTTAAAATTTAATATTTATGTAGTCCCTGGTAATGCCCACAGCCTTAGCAAAAAAAATACCCAAAAACGCTTTGCTTGAAAAACATTCGCAGGATAACTATTATAATTAAAGCCATTAAAAATGAGGCAACCCACCCCACCCCAGCATCATATCAGACAGCAGCAATTGTAACAGCATGACAGCGGTAACAATCTCTAGCCAGATGCTGAAGACAAAAAAAAAAAACAAACAAATCCTAGCAACAAGGTGTGCAAACGCACCAGCGTAGAAACATGACGGATGTCTGTCTCAGTTTGCCTGTCTGTCAGAGTTGGTCGCGTTGACAAGATGCATTGCAACGATACTAATTTAAAGCATGCCTAGCATAAGATAAGCACAAAAAAAAATAAACACTCAGCCATTCCATTTTGATGGAAATAAATTCAAAGCATATCAGAGCAGCACCGGCAGCAGTTACAGTCAGGGTTGCCACAGCCTAAAATTTTCTTTTACCAAAATTCCCAAAAATATTTCACATTTAAGAAAAAAATTTCACATCCAAAAAAAAAAATATCAAATATGTGTGATCAATCAAAAAAACAATATTTTAACTTTTTTGACACATGTTTCATCCAATAAAATTGTTAATAAAAGCTGTGTTTGATGACTCCTCTAGATTTAGATTCCTTACTACAGATCAGTAAAAACTGTTTATTGAGGACATTTTTCTCTTTTTACCTCCTCTTACTTGATATTGCTATTGCTACCGAGAAATTTCCAATGATTTTTCTTAACAGTGTGTGGAACTTAAAATTCAACTTCTGAAAAGCGCTTTATTTTTGTTGCGATGATATTGAAGAAAACGAATAATATTGAGTTTGAGTTTTACGGTCTTTGGTACTACCCCATTTTTATATTTTAAATACCTGTTTTCAGTGTCACAGTCTGAAGAATCTGAATCTTGTTTTTGTGCATGACACGTAACCGCGACTCTAATCCTTTAACCCTAAAATGTAATTAAATTATTAAGTATTACGATGGTGCAAATATAAAAATGTTCTTTTCAATATGATGAAGGCCAATAATTTGAATACTTTTTTAAACTAATTGGAGTTCGATAGGGCCCGAAATTCGACCTTTTCACTTTCATTCTCTCGATACAAAATTAATGTGAAAAAAAAAATTTTCTTCATAAAAATTTGGCAAAAAAATTTTTTCAAAAAATAGTCGGTGCACTCGTTCTGCGCACTTTGATTCATTTAAAAGAAATTAATCAAAATCGGTTAGAAACACGTCAGAAAATGGTTTTTTACTATTTTCACTACGCCTATTTATATATAGATAAAAAAAAGAGACGATCATTTAAGGGCGGTAAGTTTTTTAACCATTTTTTATATGAATGCTCAACATCTCTAGAATATTGTGTCCAAATTTGAAGTCAATCCGAGTAAAACTAAAGGAGGTAAAAATTTTTAAGTAAGTGTACCTCGAACGTACAAACGTACGTGTACAAAACTTTAAAGCAGTTTTCCCACAAGTTGTGTTTTCAAAGTCCGTGTTTACAGCCAGTCCTTTAGAAACTACTTGACCGATTCATTTCAAAATTGGTACACATTTTCTACATACAAAATACTTTCCTCCAACGTTTCCTCCAAATTTTAATGGTTTTTGATTTCAGATAATTTCCGACCGAGACATAATGAACACCGCAAATTGCTATTTTCCCAAGACGCTCTGGGAAAAGCTCTGTCACCAGCTTGTTTTTCAATATTTCCGGAAGAAATATAGTATTGATAAAAGTACACTCAATAATGTACAAAATATTTTAATAAATTTGCTCAATCCATACTCTCAAAAAAATTCACAAAAAAGTGTTTTTTACGCTGAAACCCTTACTTCGCCCTTAAGCTTTTGGGAAATTTTCTTAAAAATGTTTTTCGTTTTGACTAGAAATTTTACCAAAATGAAATTTAATTTCACATTTTCACATCGAAAAAAAAATTTACCAGTTATGGTAAATTTTTCACATTCTGGCAACGCTGGTTACAGTAAAAATGTTGCAGGTTGCTGCTTGCAACATGTTTGCGATAAGCTATCGTTTTTTATCGACAGCAACTGAGTCTTTAGTGGCTGCAGTTGTTGCTGCTGCTGCACGTCGGTTGTTGTTGATGATGAGGTGTCTCTAATGATTGCTGTTGTTCGCATTGTTGTTGTTTTAATTTTTTTTCATTCTCCTAGTTGCTGTTTGTATTTTTGTTAACACCTTCTGTTATCCAAATGTACATAAATAATAATCTGCAATTTTAAGATAAACCGATAATCCGCTGAGATTTGCAGCGATTTATTGCAGCTGTTGGAAATTTTTAAATGATAATCTAGCAATCCATAATCCACAATCCGGCAATTTTATTCTCTATTGTTGCTTTGTTATAATTTTCTAGCTTTGATTTGAAGCTTTTGCTTGCAGTTAAGTGTAGGCATCCGCCGTTTTTGAAAACGTTTGTGAGAACATTATGTGTGACCCCTGATTAGACTGTCAATCATGTGGCGTGGCTCGTTGGCGCGCTGCTAGCTGCTAAATTTTTGCATTTTTTTGTAATTGTTGTTACTACATTTGGTGCAATGTAAGTGGCAAATTTTGCTCCAATTTTTCAGCAATTTGTACTGCTTAATTATTTGGCCACCGCATAAGAGTTGTTACAATTTCGTTACATTTTGTGTGTTGGTCTGAAATTGTAGCAATTGAAAAATTTAATTGTTCAAATAAATTATCTTGCAAATGACGACAGAGTTTGAAAAGGAAGAGAGCTGATGTGGTATTTGAATATTGACGCAATTTAATTTCATTTGACTTCATACTTAAGAATTAATGCTTAATATTTCACACTCAATAATTAATGCTTAATACTTCACACTCCATAATTAATGCTTAATACTTCACATTCAATACTCAATACTCAATATTTAATACTCAATACTCAATACTCAAAGCTCAATACTCAATACTCAATACTCAATACTCCAAAAACAATACTCAACACTCAATACTCAATACTCAATACTCAATACTCAATACTCAATACTCAATACTCAATACTCAATACTCAATACTCAATACTCAATACTCAATACTCAATACTCAATACTCAATACTCAATACTCAATACTCAATACTCAATACTCAATACTCAATACTCAATACTCAATACTCAATACTCAATACTCAATACTCAATACTCAATACTCAATACTCAATACTCAATACTCAATACTCAATGCTCAATACTCAATACTCAATACTCAATACTCAATACTCATTACTCAATACTCAATACTCAATTCTCATTTCTCAATACTGAATACTCAATACTCAATTCTCAATACTGAATACTCAATACTCAATACTCAATACTCAATACTCAATACTCAATACTCAATACTCAATACTATATACTCAATACTCAATACTCAATGCTCAATACTCAATACTCAATACTCAATACTCAATACTCAATACTCAATACTCATTACTCAATACTCAATACTCAATTCTCAATTCTCAATACTCAATACTCAATACTCAATACTCAATACTCAATACTCAATACTCAATACTCAATACTCAATACTCAATACTCAATACTCAATACTCAATACTCAATACTCAATACTCAATACTCAATACTCAATACTCAATACTCAATACTCAATACTCAATACTCAATACTCAATACTCAATACTCAATACTCAATACTCAATACTCAATACTCAATACTCAATACTCAATACTCAATAGTCAATACTCAATACTCAATACTCAATACTCAATACTCAATACTCAATACTCAATACTCAATACTCAATACTCAATTCTCAATACTGAATACTTAATACTTAATATTCACTACTCAATACTCAATACTCAATACTCAATACTCAATAATCAATACTCAATACTCAATACTCAATACTCCATACTCAATACTCAATACTCAATACTCAATACTCAATGCTCAATACTCAACACTCAACACTCAAAACTCCATAAAAAAAATATGTTAATATGTTTATATTTTATTATTTATTACCATCAGCTTAAATATAATTGCCTGAGTGTGTGGCAACAAATACCGATCAGCGCGCTACTCTAATCGCTGCCCACCTAATATAAGTTAAGTACTCAGATTGTGCGCTACGCATGCGCACTTCTATAAATCATTGAAATTTTATAGCACTCTATAACTTAATACAGCTCTACTTTTTTTTATATATATATTTCAATTTTACTAAATTATGGCTTTTTTCTTACCATAACGCCTTAATAATTACAACAAAATGCTTTTTATACCCTCTGTTTTGTTTTTGCTTTTAGGCAAAAAAATTTGCACAACTAGACGCTTGGCTTAAATTTATTTATTTACGACTGGAGTTTAATTGCGGTTATTAATAAATTCATTCATTCACTTTTCAAAAATTGTTATTTCAAACGAAAAGTTATTGGAGCTAAAAAAAAATTGCTAAGCTAGTTATAGAAATAAAGCCGACATTTAATGAAAAATCAAAAGCATAGCTATGTATTAATTTGAGCATCAAGTGAGAAATTATAAAAATTAAATTATGTTGGCTCAGCACAAAAAAAAACCGCCGCATTTTATAGGCCATAACTTTACTAAACCGCAATACTAATAATGCTATTCGTACATCAGCAGCTGTTGTGGTGTTTTTGTGGCAAATTATTTTGGTTATTGTTATTGAGTTTTGGAAAGAGAACTGGAGGGCAATTACAACAACATTGTTAAAAACACAAATTTATATATTTCTGTAAACTGCGCTGATTACAAAAAAATTATCAAGAAGACTACAATAACGCTGCTAACTAACCGCCATCCTCAGATAATATTCTTCTCCAGCAAACATAATTCAATTCACAATAGATTCACAATAGACATAATTCCTGTTTTGTGGAAAGCAAAATTTTTAATATTTTGTACTTATAAAATAATAAATTTTCTCAGTTCCATAAAAATAAGAAATCTACTTAATATGTGTAATGGATTTTGATTTGATTTTGATATGATTTGGATTTGGATTTGGATTTGGATTTGGATTTGGATTTGGATTTGGATTTGGATTTGGATTTGGATTTGGATTTGGATTTGGATTTGGATTTGGATTTGGATTTGGATTTGGATTTGGATTTGGATTTGGATTTGGATTTGGATTTGGATTTGGATTTGGATTTGGATTTGGATTTGGATTTGGATTTGGATTTGGATTTGGATTTGGATTTGGATTTGGATTTGGATTTGAATAGGTTTTGAATTTGCATCTCGATTAAGATTTGGCTATGGATTTGAGTTTAGATTTCGAAGTGGATTTGGATTTGGACTTGGATTTGGATTTTGATTTGGTTTAAGATATGTATTTTATTTTGGATTTGGATTTGTGTTTGAGTTTGGATTTGGTTTTGGATTTGGATTTAAATGGTTTTGGATTATATTTTAAATTTGGATTTGGATTAGTTTTTGAATTTAGATGAAATTGGATTTGGATTTGGGTTTCAATTTTAATATATTTTGAATTTGCATTTCGATTAAAGTTTGGATTTGGATATGGATTTGAGTTAGGATTTGGAAGTGGGCTTGGACTTCCTTGGAACTTGGACTTGGAATTGGAATTTGAATTTGAATTTGAATTTGAATTTGAATTTGAATTTGAATTTGAATTTGAATTTGAATTTGAATTTGAATTTGAATTTGAATTTGAATTTGAATTTGAATTTGAATTTGAATTTGAATTTGAATTTGAATTTGAATTTGAATTTGAATTTGAATTTGAATTTGAATTTGAATTTGAATTTGAATTTGAATTTGAATTTGAATTTGAATTTGAATTTGAATTTGAATTTGAATTTGAATTTGAATTTGAATTTGAATTTGAATTTGAATTTGAATTTGAATTTGAATTTGAATTTGAATTTGAATTTGAATTTGAATTTGAATTTGAATTTGAATTTGAATTTGAATTTTAATTTGAATTTGAATTTGAATTTGAATTTGAATTTGAATTTGAATAGGAATTTGAATTTGAATTTGAATTTGAATTTGAATTTGAATTTGAATTTGAATTTGAATTTGAATTTGAATTTGAATTTGAATTTGAATTTGAATTTGAATTTGAATTTGAATTTGAATTTGAATTTGAATTTGAATTTGAATTTCAATTTCAATTTCAATTTGAATTTGAATTAGAATTAGAATTTGAATTTGAATTTCAATTTCAATTTCAATTTCAATTTCAATTTGAATTTGAATTTGAATTAGAATTTGAATTTGAATTTGAATTTGAATTTGAATTTGAATTTGAATTTGAATTTGAATTTGAATTTGAATTTGAATTTTAATTTGAATTTGAATTTGAATTTGAATTTGAATTTGAAATTGAATTTGTGTTTGGAATTGGACTGATTTAAATTAAAAAATTGAAATTGAAATCGAAATTGAAATTGAATTCGTAAATTGAAATTGAATTTTAATTAGAAAATTGAAAATAAATATTGATTTTGATTTTGTGTCATGCATTTGGATTTGGATTTGGATTATTTTCAGATTTTTCTCAGTTTTAGGTGATTAAAGAATGTTCAGAAGGGATACTTAACCCTCATCGGTCCTTTGTATGCGCGCGCATACAAATTCAAAATTAAATTTAGTAAAACAGATATTAAATCTTAACCAATTGACATGAGTTTTTGGAAAATAGCTTTTTACCATAACTTTATTCATAAAAGGAATAAATAATCTTTAAATTTTATTCATAAAATTTGTGGTGGATTTATTTCTTTTTAATGTTTTTAGTATGTATGCGCGCGCATACATAAAGAACCTTTTATGGTTATGGGTCTGAGGGACCGATGAGGGTTAACTATTTAAAAAGGTTACTTTGTCATCGACAACAAAAAAACTGTATCGTTTAAAATAGTTATGAAATGATTTTTCTTCTCCTAGGACTAAAAAAGATTATAAGAATTTTTTTTTGCAGATTAAAAATTTGTTTATTCTTGTAGATTTTGCGAGTTCAATTCATAGTGATAATTTTTTTTCTATGCAGATTGGTACATTGGCAATAGTGGTATCTTAACTAATGGCGGTCTCTGAACTAACTTTTTTTTTTCTTTTGGTAAACCAAAAATTGCGTAAGTAAAGCAGCCACAGCTACAACAGTTATTGTCATTTAATTGGTTGGGCTACATAAAAGCTTTATAATGTCCCCCAGCCGCAGCTATAGTTAAAGCCGCACCTTCTAAGTAGCACCCGCCGCGTCAGTCTTAACTAAATTGTGGTCAGCCATAAAAATGCTGTTGACAACAGCAGCAGCAGCAGCAGCTGAAATGCAACAAATTGGAATCCTTTCTCCTACGCATAAAAGCGTTGACAGCACAGCAATTGCAACAACAAAGTGTGTAAGTCTAAAAGCAGCAAAAAAAAATTGCTATCACTTTGATTGATCGCGACGTTGACAATTTGTGTCAACAACAAGACGTTCAATTTTAAATGGCTTGCAACGCTTTTATTTTTTTGTTTTTACAATATTTTTAACGTTGGCTACGCATGCGCAGAGTTTTTGGTTTTTGGCTACTTGAATTTGTTGTTGTTGTTGTCAATTACATTGACGCTGTTAAATTTGTTGTAAATTGATTTTTTTTGTGCGCCTATTTTTGGATTTTAATTACTGCGCATGCGCCACAGTCTTTAATTTTTAAATGCATTTGGAAAGCTTTTGAAACTGTACGAAAATTTAAGAAATTTTTTAAACTCCTAACTAGTGTATTGATTTGTTTGAAATATTATTTAAACGATTTTCTTTTGAATTGTACAACAATTACTGCATTCATTTAGGCCAACATGTAATCCGCTTACAAATTGAATTCATTGCAATGCATTGCTTAAAATAAATGTAAATAATAAGCGGGAGCAAATTATTGCAATGAGCGAAAATTGAAAAGTGGAGGCGAAATAATTAGCGTAACGTACAACGCCGCCTTTACCACGCAGCGGTCGCAATAAAGAGTAGCGGGTGAGCCACACACATACTCACACATAACACAGGCACTAACAATACCTGTCTTGCCTGGGCTTATTCGACTTAACTAATTCGCTGATGATAAATGCAGACCAAGCAACCAGCTACTAAAATAAGACTTCAAGCTTGAGTCCACCAAAGAAGGAAATTGTTTTTTTTTTAATTTTTGTTTTTGTTTTGTTCGTTAGAAAGTGGTATTACGTTTGACTGCACCCAATCGCTGTCTTACGATATGGTTTTTTGGCTTGTGCAAAAATCAAGCAATTTACTTAACTCGACCACCCTACCGCCCACTGCGCCTACGCCTCATACAACTATCAACCACACCCCATTCAATTCACAGGAAACTTACGCTAGTTTCCTCTTTGAGTCGCCAGCTGAGCTGATTAACCGTTAGTTCGATTTCAGTGCATCACTTTTATGTTGTGGGCATTAAGTTTCGATTCGCATTTATTTCGATATCTAATAAAATCCTTATACAAATCTATAAGGATTGTATGCGTCGATGTGCTGATTTGTATGATTATATGTGTGTGTTCAATTTAACACCATTTATATAAGTTAAGAGTGTTGCAACAATAGTCAACGCTCTATTTTTTAATGGCTGCCAACACAATATAAATAATGCGCACGGATTATGTTCGCCTGTTGGCGCGCATGCGCAATGGACACTTTGCTTAAATCACTGAAATATTTTATTACCCTTATTATGTTCATGTTTATATTTATGTTTTTCAAGTCGAGTTTAATTTATGTTATTGTTTACTTTGTTGGACAGTGCAGCAAAATTCTTGCTTTTTTTGATAAGTACTTCAACTTTGTAATGATCATAAAGAGTAATTATGAGACCCTCATCACGAAAGTTCATCATAAAGTTATTCACGTTTTTGCAGACTTAATAACTTTATGTTGCCTTTTGCGTCATTATTTAAATGTATTTGTCTGTAAATTTTCACTCCTAGTTCTCACAACAGATTATTGTGGAATTACTGCGAAGTCCAATTCCAAGTCCAAGTCCAAGTCCAAGTCCAAGTCCAAGTCCAAGTCCAAGTCCAAGTCCAAGTCCAAGTCCAAGTCCAAGTCCAAGTCCAAGTCCAAGTCCAAGTCCAAGTCCAAGTCCAAGTCCAAGTCCAAGTCCAAGTCCAAGTCCAAGTCCAAGTCCAAGTCCAAGTCCAAGTCCAAGTCCAAGTCCAAGTCCAAGTCCAAGTCCAAGTCCAAGTCCAAGTCCAAGTCCAAGTCCAAGTCCAAGTCCAAGTCCAAGTCCAAGTCCAAGTCCAAGTCCAAGTCCAAGTCCAAGTCCAAGTCCAAGTCCAAGTCCAAGTCCAAGTCCAAGTCCAAGTCCAAGTCCAAGTCCAAGTCCAAGTCCAAGTCCAAGTCCAAGTCCAAGTCCAAGTCCAAGTCCAAGTCCAAGTCCAAGTCCAAGTCCAAGTCCAAGTCCAAGTCCAAGTCCAAGTCCAAGTCCAAGTCCAAGTCCAAGTCCAAGTCCAAGTCCAAGTCCGAGTCCAAGTCCAAGTCCAAGTCCAAGTCCAAGTCCAAGTCCAAGTCCAAGTCCAAGTCCAAGTCCAAGTCCAAGTCCAAGTCCAAGTCCAAGTCCAAGTCCAAGTCCAAGTCCAAGTCCAAGTCCAAGTCCAAGTCCAAGTCCAAGTCCAAGTCCAAGTCCAAGTCCAAGTCCAAGTCCAAGTCCAAGTCCAAGTCAAAATTCAAATTCAAATTCATATTCATATTCAAATTCAAATTCAAATTCAAATTCAAATTCAAATTCAAATTCAAATTCAAATTCAAATTCAAATTCAAATTCAAATTCAAATTCAAATTCAAATTCAAATTCAAATTCAAATTCAAATTCAAATTCAAATTCAAATTCAAATTCAAATTCAAATTCAAATTCAAATTCAAATTCAAATTCAAATTCAAATTCAAATTCAAATTCAAATTCAAATTCAAATTCAAATTCAAATTCAAATTCAAATTCAAATTCAATTCAAATTCAAACAAATCAAAACAAATTCAACAATCACAATTCAAATTCAAATTCAAATTCAAATGTCAAATTCAAAAACAAATACAAAATCAAACAAATTCAAAATCAAATACAAATTCAAATTCAAATTCAAATTCAAATTCAAATTCAAATCAAATTCAAATCAAATTCAAATTCAAATTCAAATCAAATTCAAATCAATCAAATTCAAATTCAAATTCAAATTCAAATTCAAATTCAAATTCAAATTCAAATTCAAATTCAAATTCAAATTCAAATTCAAATTCAAATTCAAATTCAAATTCAAATTCAAATTCAAATTCAAATTCAAATTCAAATTCAAATTCAAATTCAAATTCAAATTCAAATTCAAATTCAAATTCAAATTCAAATTCAAATTCAAATTCAAATTCAAATTCAAATTCAAATTCAAATTCAAATTCAAATTCAAATTCAAATTCAAATTCAAATTCAAATTCAAATTCAAATTCAAATTCAAATTCAAATTCAAATTCAAATTCAAATTCAAATTCAAATTCAAATTCAAATTCAAATTCAAATTCAAATTCAAATTCAAATTCAAATTCAAATTCAAATTCAAATTCAAATTCAAATTCAAATTCAAATTCAAATTCAAATTCAAATTCAAATTCAAATTCAAATTCAAATTCAAATTCAAATTCAAATTCAAATTCAAATTCAAATTCAAATTCAAATTCAAATTCAAATTCAAATTCAAATTCAAATTCAAATTCAAATTCAAATTCAAATTCAAATTCAAATTCAAATTCAAATTCAAATTCAAATTCAAATTCAAATTCAAATTCAAATTCAAATTCAAATTCAAATTCAAATTCAAATTCAAATTCAAATTCAAATTCAAATTCAAATTCAAATTCAAATTCAAATTCAAATTCAAATTCAAATTCAAATTCAAATTCAAATTCAAATTCAAATTCAAATTCAAATTCAAATTCAAATTCAAATTCAAATTCAAATTCAAATTCAAATTCAAATTCAAATTCAAATTCAAATTCAAATTCAAATTCAAATTCAAATTCAAATTCAAATTCAAATTCAAATTCAAATTCAAATTCAAATTCAAATTCAAATTCAAATTCAAATTCAAATTCAAATTCAAATTCAAATTCAAATTCAAATTCAAATTCAAATTCAAATTCAAATTCAAATTCAAATTCAAATTCAAATTCAAATTCAAATTCAAATTCAAATTCAAATTCAAATTCAAATTCAAATTCAAATTCAAATTCAAATTCAAATTTAATTTCAATTTCAAATGCAAATTATAAGTCAAAGTCAAAGTTAACAGTCCTCTGTACTCAGAGATCTTTCCTCACTCCTCACTCCTCACTCCTCACTCCTCACTCCTCACTCCTCACTCCTCACTCCTCACTCCTCACTCCTCACTCCTCACTCCTCACTCCTCACTCCTCACTCCTCACTCCTCACTCCTCACTCCTCACTCCTCACTCCTCACTCCTCACTCCTCACTCCTCACTCCTCACTCCTCACTCCTCACTCCTCACTCCTCACTCCTCACTCCTCACTCCTCACTCCTCACTCCTCACTCCTCACTCCTCACTCCTCACTCCTCACTCCTCACTCCTCACTCCTCACTCCTCACTCCTCACTCCTCACTCCTCACTCCTCACTCCTCACTCCTCACTCCTCACTCCTTACTCCTCACTCCTCACTCCTCACTCCTCACTCCTCACTCCTCACTCCTCACTCCTCACTCCTCACTCCTCACTCCTCACTCCTCACTCCTCACTCCTCACTCCTCACTCCTCACTCCTCACTCCTCACTCCTCACTCCTCACTCCTCACTCCTCACTCCTCACTCCTTCCTCACTCCTCATTCTCACTTCTCACTCCTCACTCCTCACCCCTCACTCCTCATTCCTCACTCCTCACTCCTCACTCCACACTGCTCTCTCCTCATTCCTCACTACTATTTCCCTCACTCCTATCACCATATTTTGTTTTTCGCGAACCGAAATAAACTAGCATAGCATTAAGTGCATGCTATTGTAACAATAACAACCACAACAAAGACAGCAACATCAATGGCCAATGCAAAGATGTAAATTATTGTCAACATAAAGTAGAGCAACAACATCAAAAAACATGTATAGAACAAAAAAATACCATCAAAAGCAGTTTACATCGAACCCTTAACATAAAAACAAAGTCCAAACAACGACTAACAACTGCAAGAAAAACAAAAACAATCTCAGAAAAAGCTACAACAACAAGAATAAAAAACACCTGACTTACTTTTAATTTGGTTGCATATCAATTCTTTCAACAACTGCCGCTGCTAACTCAAGCTTAATTTGGTCAAAAGCAAACAAGTGTTTCATGAAATTGTTGATGTTGTTGTTTTAATGTTTTTGTCACAGACTAACTTAAGCTAAATTGACACTTTTATGAGCTTGTAATTGTTCTCAAAGTTGTTTGAAGTTTTCTTATTGTAGCGGCTGTTCTTGGCTACCGTTGCTGGTAAGTTGCTGGTAAGCTGAACTTTTTGTTCATGCAACATTGTGTGTTACTTTTTTTTTGTTGCAACAATTAAAACTATGATTGCCATATGTTCTGCATAATCGAGTTCTTGGCAACATTGGCAGCAATTTTTTCTTGTTTTTTTACTCCAACTCTATTGCAACAACATCAACACTGGATATTGCATAAAACTTTATATTAAATTGCATTAAACTTCATTGAATATCAATCGGACATGAAATTTATTCACATACAACAACATATATTCAAGATATTCGGCAACATTTTTCTTCACGCATATTGCGTTAAGCTTAGTTTTTTTCTTTACGATAAACTTGCTGCATTTTTTGTAAATGTTGCGTAGAGTGGCTTAAATTAGCGCAGCAGCAAATGCAGCTAGTTGTTGTTGTTTGTGTTTCAAAAAGTCAAGTTTAGCAAATTTTGAACAATTTTTCAATAGCTGCAGTTTTGTTGTGTGAGCAATTTATGTGTGTCGTCATTTTGCACACATAGAACACTGCAATGTTTGGGAATCACTTGTTGTGACAACATTTAAAATTTGTTGACTTTGCGGGCAACGCCAATGTGCGCCAAACATGCACCGCTGATGATGTTGATGACAATTATGTTGACAACATAAAATCAACTGACAGCCAACCAACAGCCATCAAGCTGTTGACAACTTATTTGCAATTGCCAAATATTAATAAAAAACATGTTGCTTCCAGCTTAAGCGAGCCATGAACATGCTTTGGTTTTTTTTTTTGTTTTTGGGTTTATTTTTTGGAGCCGCGACAAAAAGAAAAATGTTTATTATATTTTATCAAATAAATAATTCAGTTGCAAAATGCTTAACTTAATTTAAAGTTGTTTAAGTATATTCAACACAACACGACAACAGTGTCAGCAACAACAACAACAACAACAGCCATAACATTTCCAAATCCCAAAAAAACCAAAAAACAAAAAAGTCGTCTTGTTTACTTTTGATCAAAAGTCGATCAGAAATCTTTTAATATCTATCTCAATGCAATCAAAATCTTTGTTCGCTGCATTTTTGCTTTAAACTTTATTTCTTAATGCAAGCCATAAAAAGCAGTTGCCATAATAATTTCCAACCAACAAGCCATCGATTTTATTTTGGTTTAGGTTTTTGTGTTCTTTTTTAATTTTTCACTTTTCTATTTTTTTTGAAAACTGTCAATATTCTGTTTTCGTCAGCACGTTGTTGATCGTACATTGCTTGATTGTTCCTTTGTTTTGAAAGTTTGAAAGAAATTTTAGCTTTAATTGGCACAAAATGACAACCCTATAGTTAAATCTTATCATTAAAATGCATAGACGTCAGATATGGCTTAGTCTGAATCTTGATTAATTTTTAATGAGAGAACAGTTGGTCATACAAGAAAAGTCGTGACGCGTGTCCATCGCATTTTCAAATGCCTAAAATTTTGTTTGCAAAAATCATTGCTTAAGTCATGATATGCATAAGGTTTGCTACATGAACTCTCACCCAAACAAGGTTCCTATATATATACATATATCTCATAACCAACAGCCTCGTTTTTAATAACCTTTATAATTTCAAGGGACTATCAGGTCAATCTTTCCTTAGCATTATCTATGATAAAATCGTCTCAAGTCAATTCAAACTCCTCTGTGGTATTACTTTTTTTTTTTTTATACCCTAAACCTGAAAGGTCAGGGTATATTAACTTTGTGCAAACGTTTGTAACGCATAGAACGAAGCGAGTCCGGTATAGAAAAGTATATATATTCTTGATCAGCGTCACCACGTGAGTCGAGCTATCCATGTCCGTCCGTCCGTCCCTCCGTATGTCCGTCTGTGTGTTGTCCGTATACACAGGATAAGAAGAAGGAGTTGAGATAATTGGATGAAACTTGGTAAACATGGTCACATGGACCCAAGGATCTGCACTATTGAATATTTTTGGAATCCGCCCACGGACACGCCTACCTCCGGTACAACGCGAAAATTGAAAACTGCATAACTCAGCTTATAATTAGCCTACAACAATAAAATTTGGTATGTATGTGTTTTATATTAACACAAAGATGTCTTTGAAAAATGGACGTCATCCGCTTATGGACACGCCCACCTCCCATACAACCCAAAAATTGAAAACGCAATAAATAAGCCTATGTTTAACCTACAGAGCTAAAATTTGGCACATGTGTTTGTTATGACAAAACACAGACGGTTTTGAAAAATGGACATCATCCGCCTACGGCCACGCCTACCTCCCATACAACGCGAAAATTGAAAACTGCATAACTCAGCTCATAATTAGCCTACAACAATAAAATTTGATATGTATGTGTTTTATATCAACACAAAGATGTCTTTGAAAAATGGACGTCATCCGCTTACGGACACGCCTACCTCCCATACAACCCAAAAATTGAAAACGCAATAAATAAGCCTCTATTTAACCTACAGAGCTATAATTTGGCACATATGTTTTTTGTATCAAACCAAAGATGGTTTTGAAAAGTGGACATCATTCGCTGACGGACACGCCTACCTCCCAAACAACGCGAAAATTGAAAACTGCATAACTCAGCTCATAATAAGCCTACAACAATAAAATTTGATATGTTTGTGTTTTATACAAACACAAAGATGTCTTCGAAAAATGGACGTCATCCGCCCACGGACACGCCTACCTCCCACACAACCCAAAAAGTTTAAAACTGAATAAATATGATTATGTTTGTCATAGAGAGATCAAATTTGGTATGTATGTATTTTATACCAAAACTAAGGTGTGTTCAAAAATTGGAAGTAATCCGTCCATGAACACGCACACTTCCCATAGCGAAAGCACAATAAAGGCAATAACTGTGAGCTACAGGAATAAAACTTGGTATGTGTAAATTTTTCATCAATATTTAAATGCATATAAAATATAGGCTTCATCCGCCCTTGGAGACGCCGATTTACAATAAAAATTTTTTGTTTTTGAAAAGTGGGTTTAGGGTATTTCATAGTCGGCCTAGACCGACTTTAGACTTTCTTTACTTGTTTTTATTTAATTTCAAATGAGGAACTTTAACAAACCACAGAAAAAAATTTAAAAATCTTAATGCCTTCCAAATTGGCCTGATTATTTTTTCATACATCTAATCTACATTATGATTGATAAACCAATGAGAGAGTCTAAAAGTACTAATTCTTATTGTAACTTGAAGTTTAGTTCTTATAATAATTCTTACTATACTATTTCTAATTCTAATACTAGCACCTTTAGTAATTCTTTTACTCATTCTAAGAAAATCCTAGTTTGCCTAAAACAAACACGACTCTGTTGTAAAGTCAAGCATATGCAACAGTTGCAAGTGTTGGAAAGAAAGCTAAGAATGAAGAAGACCCACTGGCATATGAAATTTGGATTGAAGACCATGAAGAGGAATGCCGTGCCAACCATCAAGGAAGCTCTGGGAAAATGGAGTTGGATGCGATAAAGGAAATGTTAGCCATATCAGTCCAAAAGCAGCATGGCGTAAAATACTGCAAGTATATCGGCGAGGCGACTCAAAAACATTCAAAGCTTTTATAGACGACGATCCGTAATGATATATTAATATATACTTAAGTTTGAATACTTTGTTTTTTGTTATAATTCAAAAATCAAGTTATCTGAATATTTTTAATTCTATAATGAAAATTTTTATATTTGTACTAGCGGATGTAACCCGGTGTTACTCGGGGTTGTGCCTCGAGCACAGAAAGAGGACGATTTTCAAAACTGCTCTCATTTTTAGGTTTTTAAAATTATCAATTCAATTCAAAAATTTTTTAAATTATCGTTTTTTGCGGTTTTGCCCCCTCCTTCCGTCAAAAGTTTTTAGTCAAATTTCCGTAAAACTGTACCTGCCAGACATGATTAAAACAAAAAATAACATCTTCGATGTCTCGATCTGACGTCTGGTTTCTGAGGAAAATGGACAACCACACTCAGAAAAAAAAAACACATATCTTCCTAAGGTGAAAAATTTCTCTATTTTCGATTAAAGCAATTTTCTCTTTTCGAATAAAATTTTCTTCAATTAGAATAAATTTCCACATTTTCGAAGAAATATTTCTTCACTTCTAGGAAATGGAAATATTTCAATGTCTCTTATATATAATGACAAATATTTTTCTCTCCCAAAAAAATTCTCTTTATACAGAAAAATTTTTTGAAAATGAAAATTTTTTCATATATTTTAAAAACAAATGTTTTCTCAAAACTAAAGAGTCTTTTTCTCTAAAATC
This sequence comes from Tetanocera ferruginea, assembly GCA_958299015.1. Lineage (NCBI taxonomy): Eukaryota > Metazoa > Arthropoda > Insecta > Diptera > Sciomyzidae > Tetanocera > Tetanocera ferruginea. The sequence continues at coordinate 43,652,499 of OY282640.1, forward strand.
GAATTATTTTTATGTATTTCTCTTTTTCATAGAAGGTTTTTATCATTTTTAGAGAATTTTAGGATCGCATTTAGAGAAAAGCATTCTCTGGAGCAAGGTCAATACTAATTTTCTCTAAATATGATGCCTTTTTTATCATATTCCGAGAAACTATTTTCTGAGTGCAGTTTGAAAAGTCATTTCGAGAAAAATGCGTTTAAAGTTTTTCTAAGCATGCATTTAATATGCAATTTTATCTGAAATAAATTCCATTCGATTTTTGGATTGTTTTCGTTCAACTTCGGTTTGGGTCGATACTGTTCGGTTAATTTTTTTCATTTTTATATAGCTTCTGCTGGTATTCGTTAAACTTCTTTTTTTTTCGTTCGTCTTTGGTTCTTGACTTCGTTTGCCTTCGGCTCATTCCTTGTTTTTTGTCGAAAGAACTTTTAAAAGCATATGATCTATTTCAGTAACAGATACAAATGCTTATCAAGTTTCATCAAAATCGGTTCATCCGTTTTGACGTGAATGAGCCGAACATAGTTGATTGAATAAAGCGCCCTCTAACAGAAGTTTTCTGAAATTTAAATAGCCTCAATTCTGTTGCAGATTCAAGTTATTTCATGTACCAAATTTTAGTAAAATCAATCAAATCATTTAGGAGTTATTGAGTCTTCACAATGCACTACTTAAAGCGCCCTCTTTCGGAAGTCTTTGGAATTTTGTATGGCTTATGTTTTATTTTGGGAGCAGTGAACCTTCATACCAAATGTCATGGAAATCGGTTCAGGCGCTTAGAAGTTATTACAGAGTGCCACGCCCACATACTTCCGCCCACTTTTTTAACCCATGCTTTATATTGGTTGCAGTTGAACCTTTATACCAAATTTCATTGAAATAGGTCCAGGCGTTTAGGAGTTATTGAGTCTTAAAAATGTACTACTTAAAGCGCCCTCTTGCGTAAGTCTGGAATTTTTTATAGCTTATGTTTTATTTTGAGAGCAGTTACACCTTCATACCAAATTTCATTGAAATCGGTCCAGGCGTTTAGAAGTTATTATAGAGTGCCACGCCCACATAATTTCGCCCACTTTTTTACACCCCCTATGTTCTTTCTCACTAAGAAAGGTACTTGGTGTCCAAATTTCATCGCAATCGGATAAACGGTGCGTGAGCCTATACGGAACAGACAGATAGACAGACAAACATTTGATTTTATATATTAAGAGAAGAGAAGATGTTCAGAAGAATTTGAATTTTCAATAAATTAGTTTTTGAATATATTAAATTGCTTAAACATAATACGTATAATGGCGGTCCAATCTCAAACTCACAGATAAAGTCATCTCTGGACTAACAACTTATAATGGCCTCACTATTCGTCGTCATCCAGAGTGGGTTGCTGACATGAAGAAGGCTGTTTGGGTGATGTTTTTGCACAAAATCTCGAGTGATGAAGCTCCACAGCATCAAAACTGTCCGACTGATGCGTCGAGCTGGTGCGGCTGGCAAAAAGCTGTAGCAGAAGGAACAATCGACAGCTTCAAGCATACGTATGCACCACTAAATCAGAGAGTCCATAAGACCAACTGTCATATTTAACGCAGGTTTTTTGCCAATACTTCAAATAATTAAGCTGATGGGCATCCCGATTGGCAACGTCATATACGGTTTCGCCATGTCTCGGAACGAAGAACGTTCGAAAAGGTCCGAAGCCAGAGCTCTGGCCGCATCAAACGAAGGTAGAACTACCCGAAGAGCACAAAGAGCCGCTGAGTCCTCATTTTTTGAAGAAGAGGAAGGAGTTATTTATGGGGCTGGCATTTCAGATTGATATATGTAAGTATTTCACAAAAAAAAAGTTTTATTGCCTAAAATTTTCTTTGAGTTTTTTCAAAATCATATTTTTGAACTTCGAAGTCACTTTCCTCCAAAACCAAGATGCAATCGACGCAGAATTGTCGAATTTCTAAAACTGCATGCTCGAATTTTTCATTTCAATTTTTGCAAGTTGCAAGTTCTGTACCTATTTTGATCACAATTTTCTCAATCACAATTTTAAAAGATTTTTTACTATTTTCTTTTACACTACACTACAAAAAAAAAGACCCAAAATCGGTTTTTCATTTTTCAATGACCGTCATTTTGTAAAAAATAATCGCAACATTATGATTGAAGTAGGGACCAGAATAAAATCTGTACTGAATCTAACGTCGTTTACTTTTTCTATTTCAAATGATCCAAAGTCGCGTTATTCGGGCCGCAAGCAGCATACCTTTTTTTTCGACGCCCAACTTTGAAGGCCGACAAATTTTTGAACAGTCCTCGTACAAAGGAAACAACGATTTTTTTTAATTAATTTAATATGTTCTTAATACAATTAAAAAAAAAAACAAAAATTTAAATAACTCTTTGCGTTTTCAAATGAGAAGTATTTAAAAAAACGGTCCAAAAACAGCCTTCCAACCAGAAATACTCCCTTAGTGAAATTTCATAATTTTTATGATGATGACGTCATCCACGTTTGATAAGACCTGAAGGACCTCCGCTTCTATGTTTCGCAACAGCTATTTTCATGTACTAGTATCGCCTGGGGTCGAAATTCGACCAATATTTATAATTATATGCAGAATAAGCGAGATGGTTAAAATAAGTTCAAGGCTCTAACTTTTAATAGATTGGAGATATTAAGCTATTTCCTTCAAAGAAATTCTTTATGAATATTATTAATTTTTTAAAAAAGAGAAAAACACTATTTTAAAAAAATGTAATTCTTTAAAAAAAATAATTCCCTTAAAAGAAAATCAAAAATACAAATTTGATTTTCTCTTTTTGTAACAAAAATAATTTTACCCCATATTTCGAGAAGAGATAAAACTGTTTGGTCTCTTTTTAAAAGGCATAATATGCATATAAACAAAAAAGCAACGGTAAAATTTTTATTCATTTCCTTTAGTTAACTAAGAGACTTAAATACAACAAAGAAATAAAAAAAAACTATTCAAAGATGGCAGAGATATTGACTTGAAGCCAATGGCTTCCCAATTCATAACAATCAATTTGAGAGTTTTTTCTTTCTCTTGGCAATAGTTTGATAAACATGCTTAATAACTAACGACAATATTAAGAAAATGCTTAAAAAATATTTTTGGTAGAGCCTCACAATAATTATACATTTGAAAGAAAATTTAACAAACTTTCAGAAATAATTGACATGGAAAATCGAACTTTTGAATTCAAAATACTTTTTTTACAAATTTCGCCATTGATGAATGAATAAATTGAAATGTTTTGAGAATTTTTTTATTTTTGAGAAAAACTCAAATTCGACCAACTTAAAAGCTGTCTCCCAACCGAATTTCATATTGATCAAAGAGCGGGTTTTTCTTAAAAACTGTAATTCTCTTTTAGAAATTTGCGAACTCCTCGATCAGATATATCATTTACCGTCACCTAAATTTCAAAAAGTCGTAACAACAAAAAAGTTTACAACTGAATTTTTTTTTTATTATAATTAATTTGGCTTAACTAACCCGTCTAGTTAATTTTCAAACTTGTGCTTCCAAAAATAGCTATTTTTTAACGAAATTAAAAAAAAAGATTGGTTCTTAAATCTTAAATAAGTATCTTTCTATGATGTTTTCGTTTTATCCTTCGAAAATATAAAAAGTGTTGTTACGTCTCTTTGCATTTTAGGTCACGATATACATTCTGCGCATCTTTCTAACAGTACCTCTCATATGCTTTAAGTTTAATTTGTTTTGAGTTCTTATTAATACCAAAAAAGCGTACGACAAAGTTTAATGTTCACGTATTAATATATAAAATTTTCGACCCACAAAAGTGGAGAGTGCATCTTCTTTTGGCGGAGTGCATAAGCTGACAAATCTGTGGGCAGAAGAGTCCCCTAGCCCTGAACTAACTAACCTTCCATTAATGCCATTTTGATATATAATAGTCACTAAAGACGCCTCGGCTCTCGTGTCCATCAAAGCCTGGATAATAGCTTTCGAAAGGACATTATTGAAAGTACCCTCTATGTCCAGGAAAATCACAACTCCTTGCTAGAGAGTGTAGAGCAGAGTTTGTGAATTTGCTTAACTGTGTGCGTACTGGGCGTTAGAGATTTCTATTCGATGTGTAGCTTATCTTACATTAACTTTGATGAGTTTTTCCAAAGTTTTAAGGAAGGAAAGATTATATTTAGTTTGATCGGCCTGAATTCATTTGCATTATAGTCTTCTGGGACTATATAAAAAATCTAAACAAATTTTTTAAGAAGGAATATTTCCCATCTTTACAAAAAAATACTTTAGCAAAAAAATACTGTATAAAATACTCAAATATGGTGTGTGAAATATCAAGTTAATATTTTAATATTTCTATGACTTAACTTTATATGGGAGAATTTCATTCGATTTTTTTTAAAATTCTAAATTCAAACTGCATACTTCAAAGTAAAGCTCATGTGAAAAATTTTATGATATAATTTGATTATTTCTATATTTATAATCAAATAATATTTAATTATTCTTAAAATTTTTTTACTCAACGACAGTTCATGCATCCAATAAGAAACACAAGAAATCATTCAGAAATCTTTTAAAGTTTGGTCATAAATTGGCTAAAAATTGCAACTTTTTGCAATGAAAAAAATTGAGAATATCACTTGTTTTTACTACTAGCAGTCGTAAGTGTTTCACTTTTTTTGTATTTAAAAGAATGGAATTGAAATGAAAAAATAATAATAATTTGATATTTAGTCTTTTTGTTTTAATTAAAATAAATGTATTTTTTGTGATTGTTTAAAAATAAGCATTTTTAATACAAGAAGCAAAAAAATTTGGAAACTTTAACAGTTAAAAAAAAAAAACATCGAACAGCATCTTTCCAATTTTTTCAAAATACCATCCAGAAATATATATAATTATAGAAAAATATGGTTCTTGCTGCCCGAACTTGCCCCAAATAGGTTTTATGTGATATTTTCTCGTTAAGTATAATTTAAAAAAGAAATTATTTTATTATTTTCAGCGTATCTTAAAAATTAAAATTATATTAAAAGTAACAAAAAGTGATGTAAATGAGAAAGTGTATGTCTTGATCTTATGAAATATAGTCCTCCAATTACTAGTAACGAACTAGTAAAGAATGTTTTCGACTGGGCCGAAGCTTAAAGTTCAAATAAAAGCTAGAGCTGAAAGTTTAACTTCAAGTTAAAGTGAAAGTTTAACGCGTTGCTACATATGGGAGTTAGGGTGGTTTAAATTCGATTTTGCCAACTCAGCATGCCTATTTGAGCTCCAAGCTTACGTTTTGTGGCACGTTTAGAGATTCTTTGGTTTTCAAATGTCACTTTTTGTGGAAAGTAGGCGTGGTTTTGAATCGATTAAGCTCATTTCGCTAAAAAAATCTGAAAAATATGACATTATTTGCTCTTTAAGCTTTGCAGTTGTCTTCAAAGAGATGAAGAAAAAACCACCCGCTATTATAAAAATGACTTGGAGAGGATTCACAAAAAAAAATTTTTGGACCAACGGAAAAACTTACAACGTTTTGCATCACACCATAGCACAATTTACAAATTTTTGAATTAGATTTATGGCGGAGCTAACTAAGCATTAAAAATGTTTTTGCAGCAAATTCATTTTTTTTTTCTATGCGTCACATGATAGCACACAACGGGGACATTACATCATTAATTGCTTTTTTTATGATACTTAAACAAAAATTGAAATGATGAAATCGTTCAAGCAGACGTATTTTCCAGATATTCGTCCAGAAAAGCTTGCTTAAAAAGTTTTATCTCTTATTTAAGAGCATAAATAATATGCTAGAAATTTTGTGCAAAAGACAACATCAGCAACACAGACGACGTAGTTGTCACTTGCAGAAACAACCAACTGCTGCGCCTGCATCCTTTTACAAGCATTACAACAACAACAATAACAACAACAACATCAACAACAACCACAACAGCAACAGTGACAATAACGATTGTTTGGTCAGTTGGCCAAATAGCAGCAATTGTTGTTACCAGTTCGCTGTTGTTTGGCATGTTTAAACGTACGTTTAGAGGAATGTCTGAATGTATGAATGAATGAATGAGGGAATGGCTGAATGAATGCAGCAGAAGAAATGGGTGAGTAAATGAATGCATGAATGAGCGTTCATTTTACGAGAAAGTAAAATTATTGCATAACCGTGACCAAAAAATAGCTCCAGTAGCAACAGCAATAATAGCTACAATATAAGCAACACCAATCAAATAATATATCATAAGTATGTGAAAATGTACAAAACGGAAAAATTGAAAACAACTCTAAATGCAGCAATAATATCAATAATTATGGCAGGTCGAAAAAAATGTTGCATGTTGCAAGAAATACATTTCCAGTTACAACTTTACATCTTAAACAAAACTTTACATCTTAACAGCAACAGGCAAGCCAGTCCAAAAAAGACTTTTCATATTTTGAAATATAAAATTTTTTTTATATCAAATTTATAACAAATTAGTGTGGATTAGTTAGAGCTAGTGGAGAATTTGGTTACTATATAGAAATATTACATGCTTTGAATGATATTCGCAAATTTGCCCAGAGGCGATCATTAAACTTTAATGAACCGGGAGCACTTAATGGTTGTTCTTGATATTCCGGTGAGCCGATGGTTATCCTGAACAACTTTAATCAACTTGTCAGTATCAATACATTGTCAGTAATGAAATGATGATATTCGCAGAACGCAGTATAGAAATATTGCTAATGGAGTGATCTTGAAATGACCTTGAAATGACCTATAAAAGTTCTTTATAGAGACAAATTAACCACGAATTCGGAATCAGCGACCCCAAAAAACATATATACCAGGAAGTTGGACGTCGTATCTGAGTTTTTGTCAATCTAACCTTAAATGTCCTTGGAATGACCTTGAAATGATATTTGAAATGATCTAGAATCAGCAACACAAACACTTAAACAGCAGGGGATTGGACATCGGATGTGTTGTTTTTTATATTTTAACCTTGTAATTACCTTAAAATTACCTTAAGACAGGTAAAAAGACCTCTAATTTGGAATCAGTGACTCCAACATCTGTATATCCAGAAGATAGACATAGTTAAAAAAAAAAAACAAATAGGCCATTTCAGCCCTCGAAAGAACTTTGACCGAGCTTCTTATGATCAATTGTGTTGTGTGTGTTATTAAATGTTTGCGCACAATTGACCGAGAAGTGGACCTACATGTTTTATACCGACTCCGAACGGCTAAAGTTCATGTTCTCAAGAATCTTTACATGGCATTATTTACTCTCTGAGGTTTGCTATTGTCTGCAGAGAGATGGTGACCGATCAGAAACATTTTTTTATTGAAAAAACTGTTTTTTTTTCATTTTGACTTTGAAATGATCTTAAGAAAGACAAATTGATCTCGGATTCGAAATCGGCGATTCCTAAACCTATATATCAGCAAGTTGTGGCCATTTTTTCATTCTGATCTTGAAATGTCCCTGAAATGACCTTAAAACAGACAAGCTGAGCTCGCATTCGAAACCAGCGATTTAAAAAGGCTAGTTATCAGGATTTTTGATATCGTATCTCTGTTTGTTTCGTACATTTTGACCTTGGAATGACCTTGAAATGACCTTAATACAGAGAAATGTACCACGGATTCGGAATCAGCGACCCAAAAAACTTGCGTATCAGGATATTTGACATCGTTTCTTTATTTTGTTTTCATTTTAACCAAGGAATGACCTTGAAATTACCTTTACACAGACCAATTAACCTCGAATTCGATATTAGCGGCCCAAAAACCAATATATGGGCAAGTTGGACATCGTATCTCTGTTCATTTTTAATTTTTACCTTGGAATGGCCTTGAAATGACCTTTACGTAGACAAATTAACCTCAGATTTGGAATAAGCTACCCAGAAAAACCTTTACATCAGGATCTTGGACATCGTATCTCTGTTTTTTTCTTACTTTTTGACCTCGGAATGATCTTAATACAGGTAAATTTACATCGGATTCGGAACCAACAACCAAAAAACGTATATACCAGGATGTTGGATATCGTATCTCTGTTTTTTTTTCATTTTGACCTAAGAATGACCCTTTATACAGACAAATTGACTTCGGATTCGGAATCAGCATCCCAAAGAACTTCTGTATCAGCAAGTTGGCCATCGTATATCTGTTTGCTTTTAATTTTTACCTTGGAATGACCTTGAAATGACCTCAAAACAGACAAATTTACCTCGAATTCGAAATCAGCGATACAAAAACCTATATATCGGCAAGTTCGGTCATCGTATCTCTTTTTTTTTTGTACATTTTAAAATTGGAAAGACCTTGGTATGACCCTTATACAGACAAATGTTCCTTGGATTTGGAATAAGCGGCCCGGGCATCGTATCTCTGTTATTTTTTTCATGTTGACCTTGGAATGACCTTGATATAGCCTTAACATTAACAAACTGACCTTGGATTCGGAATCAGCGACCAAAAAACCTATATCTACGATATATACTTAATCAAAATCCCAGAGCAAGCCTGTTTATTCCAAAAAAGTGAGTTTCATTTCACGGGTTTTTCATAACTTGACCTTGAAATGACCCTACGAGGTCAAAAATTGTTGGGGTTAGTTCCATTTGCGGTCGAATCGACTCTAAATTGACCTTACACTGTTAAAAACATTATATGTAAACAATATGAGGGGACCGAAAATTAGCCTCATTGATATTCAAAAAAGATCAATTGAAATGCAGAAATTGCATTTAAAACTCACAAAAATATAATTGAAATTGAGCAATTTTATTTTAAATTCAGAAAATATCTATTTAAACTTTTAAAAATTCATTTGAAATTCTGAAAATATCAATTGAAGTTCAGAAATTATCATTTGATATTCAGAGAAGATCAATTGATTTTCAAATATTGCATTTAAAATTCAGAATAAATTCAAATATTGCATTTAAAATTTAGAATAAATCAATTGAAATTCAGACAAACACAATTGATTCATATTCAGAAAACTATCAATTTAAATTTCGAAAATATCATTTAAATTCAGAAGAAATTAATTGAAATTCAAAATTTGCATTTAAAAAAAATCTTGCGGCAGTCAGATAATATCATTGAAATTCAGAAAACATCAATTGAAATTACATTTGAAAGAAATTCCAAAAGATTCCAAAAATTCATTTCAAATTAAAAATTCCTTTTGAAATTCTTTAAAAATCAATTAAAATCAAGAACTTCAATTTGAAATTCAGAAGTTACACTTGAAATTTAAAAAAACATCAAAAAAAATTCAAAACTTCCATTTGAAAGTCAGAAAACATCAATATAAGTTAAGAAATTCCATTTGAAATACCACAAACAGCAATTAAGATAGCATGAATTCATATAAGATGAAATTCAGGCATTCCATTTGAAATTCAGAAAACATCAATTGAAATTCAAAAATTTCGTTTGAAAATCAGGAAATATCAATTGAAATTCAATTTGAAATCAATTGAAATGAAGAAATTTCATTCGAAATTCAGAATAAATTCAAATGAATTTCAAAATTTCAACCAAAATTCAGAAAAAGTCAATTGAAATTCAGAAATTGCATTTGAAATTCAGAAAAAATGAATTGAAATTCAAAAATTCCGTTTGCAAATCAAGAAATATCATTTGAAATTAAAAAATTCAATATGAAATCAATTGAAATTCAGAATTTTGATTTGAAATTCGGAAAAAATTCAATTGAATTTCAGGTAATATCAAGTGAAATGCAAAAATTCTACTTGAAATCAATCGATATGCAATTTGAAATTCAGAAATAATTCGATTGAATTTCAAAAATTTTAATCGAAATTCAGAAACAGTCAATTACAATTCAGAAATTTCAATTGAAATTCAGAAAAGCTCAATTGAAATGAAAAAAATCAATTTTAAATCAATTGAAATTCAGGATTTTAATTTGAAATTTAGAAAAAATTCAATTGAATTTCAAGAAATATCATTTGAAATGCAGAAATTATATTTAAAATCAATTGAAATTCAGGATTTTAATTTGAAATTCAGAAAAAATTCAATTGAATTTCAAAAATTTCAATTGAAATTTAGAAAAAAATCAATTAAAATTCAAAAATTTCAATCGAAATTCAGAAAAGCTCAATTGAAATGAAAAAATTTTATTCGAAATTCTGAAAATATTCATTGGAAATTAGAAATTCTATTTAAAATTTGGATAACATATGAATTGTAATTCAGAAAACTATTTTACAATCATAGTTATAATTGAAATATATATTACGGCAATCTAATTTGAACTTCTGAAAAGATTAATAGAAATTCAGAAATTCCATATGATTTTCAGAAAATATCAAATGAAATTCAGAAAAAATTTATTGAAAATCAAAAACTATCTTTGAAATTCCAAAATTTCCATTCGAAAATCAATCAAGAATATCAATTTATAATCAGAATTTTCATTTCAAATTTAGAAAAGGTCAATTCAAATTCAGAAAAGATGAAATTAAAGTATGAAATTCTATTTTAAATTCAGAATTTAGAAAAATCATTTAAAATTGAAAATGAAATAAAAGAGAATTTGTTGAAATTGATAAAAAATTATTGAAATTCTTCAAAGATTAATTGAATACGGAAAACTTCACTTCACTTGAAATCCACAAAACCGAAAACTTAAAATTCAGAAATTATATTTAAAATGCAAAAAAAATTCTATGAAAATCAGAATTTGCAAATGAAATTGAGAATTTTAATTTAAAAATAAGAATTTCCGTTTGAAACAAAGAATGTTCATTCGAAATTCAGAAAAGACCAAATAAAACTCAGAAAATTTTATTTGAAATTAAAAAATTATCAAATTCAAATTCAAAAAATATCAATTGAAATTCATAGAAATCAATTGATTTTCGGAAATTCAAAAGAGATCAATTGATTTTCAAAATTTCATTTGATATTCAAATAACTTATAAACCAAATGTCACGTGAATCTGTTCCGCCATTTAAACGTGAAAGATGAACAAACAAACAAACAGCTAAAACTATTCACTTTTATATACAAAGGTTAAGTAAGTAAGTAAGTAGTAGAAAGGTTAAGGATTTTCTATTCGTGCCGAAAATTATGCATCACCAGAATTTCTTGTCGCAACTTGCATATCTTGTGAAATCAAAGAAATCGATTTTGTGCCTGTTCTAAACAACTAATTTTAACGCACTCTTTAGTTATGCTCTTTAAGCAGTTTAATTAGTTAAATGTTAGTTGCACACACGAAAAACAAATTAAACATTACAAACAAGATCATGTAAACCTTGAATGTAAACTTTATTGAATCTGCTACTATTTCTAAAGTTGATGATTAAACAAAAAATTATCGATGAATTGCATATCTATTCGAAATGGTCAATTATGAGTCGATTTCGATTTAATTGCATATTAAAAATATACCCAGTCTTGCATTTCTTTGCGCTTTAATATTTTCATATTGAATGAGAATTAAAATTTGATTTGATTCGCGTAACTCATTAAAAGTGTACTATTGAAAAAAAGGCGCTATTTAAAGCCGTTAGATGACGAAATCAGCTGTTACAACAAACAAGTCAATGATGCAAAAGGTCGAATGATTTTTTTTAGCAATTGATTTTTTAAGCTAAAATGATTTCTTCTAGGAGTTCATTTTTTAAACTGAAATTTGTACAATATATGTACATGCAAATATTTATGTATATTTGTATTGCTTCCATCACACGATAATGCGGTAAGGAATGGTATTAATAAACTCAGCTCAAATATAATTAAAAATCTCCGTTTACAGTAAATTATTTTCTTCTGAAATGCACACACAAACATTTAAACTCAGTTCATACATTTTTGTTTTTTTTTTTTACAGATAAAATTTTGTTTATACCAACAATATATCAATATATTATATCAGCAAAATGCTAGCTCAACGTATTAAGCTCTGAATTTAAGCAAAAACAAAAATGTAAACAAAACGAAACAATAACAAATAAAATGAGCTAATGAAATTTGAGAATTTTAATAAGAATTCGTCGAGCTCATATACACTGAAAAGAAAATGTGGTACACATAAAGAAATTAATATTCGCTTGAGTGCTTCAAAATTTTATTGACAAAATTTAACTTTAAAATTTAACAGGTTTTCACTGACAAAGGATACCTAAACGAGGGTTAAAAGCAAGAGCGTCAAAAACAAAAAACAAAAAACAATTTCTTGTTCCGAAATTCTATATAAGTTTGTCTATATTAAGATTATTTCAGCATCATTCCAAGGTCAAAATGAAAAAAAATATAAAAAAACGATGTCCAACATCCTGATATATGAGTTTTTTAGGTCACTGATTCCCAATCTGAGGTAAATTTTGCTCTATAAAGGTCATTTCAAAGTCATTACAAGGTCAAAATGAAAAAAACAGAGAGACGATATCCAAAATCTTGGTATATAAGTTTTTTTGGTAACTGATTCCTAATATGGGGTCAATTTGTGCATATAAAGGTTTTTTCAAGGTCATTCTAAGGTCAAAATGAAAAAAAACAGAGATACGTTGTCCAACATCTTGGTATATAAGTTTTTTGGGTAACTGATTCCTAATCTGGGGTCAATTTGTGCATATAAAGGTCCTTTCAAGGTCATTCTAAGGTCAAAATGAAATAAAACAAGCATACTATGTCCAACATCCTGATTTATTAGTTCGATGAGTCGCTGATTTCGAATCCGAGGTCCATTTATCTATATTGTTGTGATTTAAAATTAATTTCAAGGTTAAAATGAAAAAAATTAATCCCTAACTGCGTTCGATTCGCCAGCCTATACTCGTTTTGTTGTCGAGAAAACAACAACAAAGTCTCCAGCTAGCTGAGGATAGAGAAAGTCAACTACCTATTGAGTTGAGTAAAGTTGCACTGCCAAGTTCTTATTTTTTAGTTGGTTTGTGTACGGGATAGGGTAAAATATCATAGATTCTGCCAAAATGTTATGTGAGTACAAAAACAAAATGAAATTCCTTCAAGCAGTCAACTGTTTTATTTTCAAAATATTTCAAAATGTCTTATGTCGATTGAATTATTGGCAGGTAAAAAATTTTAATTTATTTATTGATGTGGTCTTCATAACAAAAGTGTTGTCAACTATTGAGAAAATAAAAGCAAAATGAGTAGACTTTTTTCACAAGCGAGTTGAGCACTGGCGAATCGAACGCAGCTATTGATACGAAGTCCAATTTTCAAATATATAGCTTTAGTTTTATTTTAATATATAGCAACTTGTCTGTATACAGGTCATGTCAAATCCATAACAAGATCAAAATGAAAAAAAAAATAGAGTTTTGATGTCCAATTTCGTAATACAAGGTGTAGTAAAAGTAATCACTCAATGTTCTTTTTCTTTAATTTTTTTGTTTAATAAAAAACTTTGGTTCTGCTTGTGAAATTTGTTTATTTAATTCATTGGAATTTATTCCATTAAGTTGAGAAAATGATATCGGTCAAGTGGCATTTTTCATCACTCCTGCCAGAACTTCGGGCAACAGGTTTCAAAAGCAAAACCAAAACGAGAGATTAAGAGACCCGGATATGCTTCCTTCAGAATATGGGTTGTGGATCAACATGTCTGCGCCGTTGCCACCGTCCTGTTGGAACAATATGTTCTCCAGTCCCAATTCATCCAATTGAGGAAAAAAATTCGACAATCATGGCTCTATAGCGTGTGCCGTTCACAGTCATCGTTTGGCCCGCGGCGTTCTCAAAATAAAAAGTACGATGACTCCTCCAGCGTAAAAAGCATACCACGCAGTAACTTTAAGCCGTTGAAATGGTTCCTAGTGGGTGATACACGAATTTTCAGTGCCCCAGAAAAGATTTTTTGTTTATTCACGTAACCACAAAGATGGAAATGAGCCTCATCGCTCATGAAAATTTTCGATGAAAAATCGTCCCCCTCTTTGTTGAGATTCAGAATGGCTTGAGCTTAAAAAATTCCTTAAATTTTTTTGTACAATTTTGTATCGTAACTTAAGCCATTATTACTATAACGCTTATTTATTTTCAGTGTAAGTGGCTCAACCCACGCAACTACATATATTTAAAGCCGCTCATTTCTAAGATAAAATGGACACACTAGCCGCTGAAGAGTATGCAGAGAACGTTCTTACAACAGTGTTTCTTAACAATTTTCGGCACCTGTTTGGCGAAATGTTCCGAGCTCGTTGGAAATCTCAAAAAATAGTATGTAAAAATACCAGGGACCGTACCGGTTATGGTTTTTATCGAAAAAGTCACGTATTAACTGTTATTTTTTAACTTTTATTTTTTCCGACAAAAATAAAAGTTATTTTGTGCCTTATATTTTTACGGGCGAACATAACAGTTACTTTTGACTTTTATTTTATCGGTCGGAAATAACAGTTATTTTCTGCCTTTTATTTTTTCGGTCAATAATATCAGGCAATTTGTGTTTTTTCAAAGGCTGTTTTACCGACTAATGGTACCATTATTTGGGTCTCATCGGTGTGCACAATTTAAATATGGCATCAATAGTTTTAAATTGGTCAAGCGGCCTTTAAAAAAATACAAAGTGCCTGATATTTTTGACCGAAAAAATAAAAGTCACAAAATAACTGTTATTTTTGACCGATAAAATAAAAGTCAAAAGTAACGGTTATATTTGTCCGAAAAAATAAAAGGCAAAAAATAACAGTTAATTATTAACTTTTATAGAATCAGTCGAAAATTTAAAAGGTACTTAATATTCATGAAGCTGAGGCCATTTGTAACATAATGGTATATTCGAAAAGTCCTGCGACAATTTTTTCATTGTGTCTTTTTCATTTAGAAATTGAAAATTAACATTTATTTTCGGTCCCTGAAAAATGCGCCTTCCTCAGGCTAATTTGTAAGCCATAGACATAAAATTAAGTTTGTATGTGTTTTATACCAAAACTAAGATATATGTGTTTAACTAAGATGTAATAAGATATGTGTTTATATTACATCAAAATTAAGATGTGTACAATATGAGCTACATTTGCACTGGGACACTCCCACTTACCATGCAACCCACAACTAAAAGCAAATAAAAAATTATATTTATTTAGATTATTTGTTGTTTCAACCTACTTTTATATAGTGAAATAGTGGGTTAAAGTTATTTCATAGTCGGAATAGACCGACTATAGACTTTCCTTACTTGTTTCCTAAAAGACATGTTATGTTGTTACCTATTGAACGATATATGCTTGACGCAAAAGTAATGCTTGATCAGGGCACGAAAATCTTCTTTATCATTTTTTATAAAAATACCAGCATTACATAAATTAACTTAACTTATCTTAACTGAACTAACCCCAACTTAACTTAACACAAAAATAGTTTCAATGACCACCTTCAGCAAGTTTTTTGCGAAAGCTCTCATGTTTTCAATAAGAGAATGTGGCGCCGTTCGCTGTTAAACGTTCACATATTAAACGTTCATCAGGTTTCTTTAAAAATATTAATTTAATTATTTAAACATATTTTGTATTATTTCAAAATACTGCTTAACTCAATGTGTATTATTTATGAAAACAAAAAAAATATATATATGTATATGAATTCCAAAAAAGAAACTTCATTCCGGCAATCCACTTAAAAACATTCTGCAAAATATCTTATTACATATCTGCATACAAGAAAAAAAAAACTCGTTACACTCTCATAGTTTGTGGAGAGGAATAGAGCGCAGAAGTTCCATATCTGACCGTACTTATGGTCAGTGTTGCCAGAAAACCAATGCGCCATATCGGGATTTCTGTAAATAAGTAATATTGCACAATAAATTAAACAAACTGAAACCTGCCATTGAGAATTATTAGAATTAACCTTGGCTTTTGGCGTTGCACATTCCAAGTCTTTATCTGAATCTTCATCCAAATCAATTTTTTCTTCTGGTTGAATTTGAATGTTCGCTTCAGAATCAAACTGGCTATCGAGTTCGAGTACTGAACTTGATGTTGAAGCTGCATTTGTTGATGTTTTCGCTTAATATATAGTAGGTAATTATATATTTTACAGATGAACATTGAAAAATATGTAAGAAGTTACAAATATCATTTACTTACGTTTTCTAATAACAAATCGGTCCATTTTTTTATTTAGCAATAGCGAATATTAATTGTAGCACATTCAGTCACAGAAAGAAACAGAAAAATAAATTTACTTGACACGATACAGCAACAGCTGACTTTAAGCTTTGACATTTCAGCATCCCTGTAGAGAAAAGTGAACATAACCCAGTTAAAAAAAATACCCAACTAAACCCAGCCACAAAAATGAAATGTGTATAAAAGCTTTCGCATTTTAGTTAAACTTATTCCGTTATAATGAATTTAGTATTTTAGATCGTGTGTCGTAATTGCTTTTTTGCAGATCGTGTTTTTATCTCATATATCGGGACATCGTCCACAGAGACTCAGATCGGGGAAAATACGATATATCGTGTAATTTGGCAACACTGCTTATGGTGTTCAATGAACCTGCTTTTTTATATCATCTCGTCATATTGTTCACTATGTGTGCGATACCAACATAAATATTAAAGTGACCGACCACTTAGTTGAGAATCGCTGCATAAGCATAAAAAAAATTAAAATAACGGCAAACGAAAAATATGCTCAATTATGAAAAAGGGCCAACTCACACTTCACACAACATATGTTCTTACAAGATGATATAAAAATGTTTCTATATGTACTTTTATTCTTAGAATATGTCATCATAAAGGCGAAGAAATGTTTTTTATATGAGTTCGAGCACTCAATATCTGTGTGTGTGTGGAGATGGTTTAAAATAAAATATTACTATGTAAGCTCAAGTACGGTCTTAAAATGAATTTTTTATTGAAACCATGAGGCTAATTTAGTCTCATGTTCACACTAACCTATCGAATGCCATCACTTGAATTAAACTCAAATGTAACAAGAAAAATTATCCAATAAATAAAACAACTGCACAATTTAAAAAAATTTTTTTTTTAATCTTTTCTTTATCTTAGAAATTCTTTCTTCAAAAGCTTTCTGAACGTATTTTTCAAAGATTGTATGTTAAATACACTTAGAAAAAATATCTATCTCCCTGCGATAAAAAATTTCTCTATTTTCTCTTTTTCAAATAAAATTTTCTTCAATTAAAATAAATGTCCACATTTTGGAAGAAATATTTCATCAGTTGTGGAAAATGGAAATATTTCAATGTCTCTAATAATGATAAGTATTTTTCTCGCACAAAAAAATTCTCATTTATAGAGAAAAATTTATTGAAAATGAAAAAATGTTCCTATCGGCAAATCCAGGGCGAATTTGTATATATATCACTAAGCCTAATTCGATGATCCTTACGTTCATTAAAAATCAAAGATCGTGCCAAATATCACTATATGTCTGGCCTATTAGCAATTCCGTCGATACCACCGGCTTAAAATAATGATTTAATTAGATATTTTTAATCTTTGCAAAGTTTATTTCTTTATATTTATAGTTGTAATTATAATGTTTCTCTATATTTTTTTCATACGTTCTTTTAGGGTCAGCTTTCACTTTTTCCTGATGTTTTCGTTATCTTCTTTAATTTCTAATACAAAAACAAACAAAAAAAGTTAAATGTCACTCACGTTTCACTCCTTTAAATGCCTTTTTAATGAAAAATAATTACGTCTGCTTGATTTAAAAAAAATACAAAATTCACTAATCTTCTATAGAAAGTAAATCCAAGACATAAAATGTGCCTACCCATTATTTTCGAAGATAATCCAACTTATCAATAAAAATTGTCACTCACGTTTCACTCTTGAATCACTTTTTCAAATTATATTTTTCGATAGAAAATGATATTTTAAAAAAATTGTAATAAGCTTTTTTCAACAAAAAATGTTTCAATTATGCAACTGTGCTTTGATATTTAAATCGCGAAATACCAAATTAAAAAACATAAAAACCTATAATTTCTTTAACTTGCTACAGATTAAAAATACATTCAATAAAATCAGTTTTAATTTAAGTATAAAATATATTTTTTTTAAATGCTTTTACCGTAGGAAAACACAAGCAATATTCTTTACGTTCCATGTTTGTTTTATTGACCTTAAAACATTTTTATTTTTCAAGGCTTAAGTTTATTTTTTCTGGATTTGCCGCTATAATTTGATAAAAAATTTACTATGCGAAGTATTTTTTCAATAAAAACAAATCTTTTCTCAAAAGTAAAAAAGTCCTCTTCTCTTAAAACGATATTTTTTATATATTTCTCTTTTTCATCATGAAAGTTTTTAATTATTTTTAGGGAATTTTTAGGAACACATTTAGAGAAAAGCATTCTCTGGCAAAGTGTATACCATTTTTCTCTATATATTATGCATTTTTTATCATTTTCCGATAAACTTTTTTCTGAGTGTATTGGATTTTAAGTTTTTTTTTTCCTTTTAAATAAAATAAATTATAAAAATTGATTAAAAATAATAACTTCCATCTACTTTTAAATTAACATCTTGATTTTTGAAAAATATCCACACTCATCTTTCACGTCATATAAAACTTTCCAAGACAAAATTCCAAGACATTTTCTAAAATATATTCAAAAAAATTTTCAAAATTCAAAATTCCTTTTTTCAATTTTGGCAAAATTTGCTAACTAGATTAAAAAAAAAATCATAAAAGGATGCTGTTTAAATGACATGCAACTCACTTTTTGGGTTGCAAAATATTAGAAAAAACGTTTAAAAAAAGTTGCCTTCCCTCATTTGCTAGATTAATATGATTACTATCAAATATAAGCAATAAAGAAGGTTAGGCTGGACTTATGAACCGATGTTGTCTGATTGATTTTCGATTCGGCCATGAAGAGTTATTAAAGAAACAGAGGGCTGGGGTGCACTTCACCCTATCAAACCCTCAATTTTGTGAATTTTTTCTTTAGGAATTTTTAAAAAAAAATTATATTTTTAAAAACGTTTACAGCTGGCGCAAAACTGATGCCAGAAATGAATTCCTCGCACCCGATTCAACTTTAAAAACGTTCTAATATCTATCTAACAAACTAACAAACTTTACATAGTGGCCGTGTGTGTGAGCCCAAATGAACTTCATACAAAGTTGCTGCGCTAACATGAAATGTTTATAAAAAAAAAAAAAACAAAAAAAAATATGACTCTTCGTGCCTTTGTGTAAACAATGCCGAGAAGAATTTGTTCGTTTGCATTGCCTTTGAAATTTCTGATCAGTTCCGTCCGAACAGTTAGGAAATTCAGCACGCTTGTTGCTACTCGAGGTTCAATTATTTTACATCGATGGAAACCAGCCTGAATCCTTACCAGAAAGTCAAGGATAACGTAAAAGAAATGAATAATCAAGATTACGGAGATTCACCACCATATTCGGCATTGCAGCAGGAACCGATATTGCCAACGTCGCCATCAATGCATATTAATGTAGGAAACAGCATGGGAGGAGGTATGCTGCCACCGAACTATAATCCACCGGTTGGTCCAGATTCCACGGAGCTCTCATGTCCACAGTGTCGCTGTCGCATCAAGACCAAAGTTCGTCATCGTTCTACAACCAAGACGCACATAACATGCTTGTTGCTCTCATGGACGCTGTAAGATTATCTCGCTTCCGTTGTGGGTTTTTTTGAAATAACACTTCTACGTTATGTTGTTTTTTTTTCTTTTGTTAGTTGCTGCTGTTGCCTACCATATTGCATGGATTCATGCCGCAATGCCAATCATTTCTGTCCCATGTGTGGAGCCTTCATTGGAACTTACCAATCCTAAAAAATGCAGTGGAAGTTATGCTCATGAAGTACCTTTTGATGGTATATTCTGCTTAAGTATATAATATGAATGGCTTTATAAAATTTTGATTAAAATTTTAAACCAGTGAAAAATTCCATTTGCTTGAATAAATACATTTATTAAAAATTAATTTTTCATTTAAAATAAAGATGATGCTAGAAAATTGTTAAGTATTATGATATGCATCACAAAGCATTTCTATAATATACGATTCACATGGTGCATGTAATTATTTTATCTCGATTGCTGTCATGAAATAATTATAATTATCAATGCTGTGCTGAAATATTTGAACACCGGAGGCGATATAATAATAAACATTTTGATAAAAGTTATTAATTAATAATAATACTGTGCGGCAAGAAAATCTGTGTTTGACAATTTTGATTCTAACGCATGCTCAAAAACAAAACAAAACAAAAACAACCGAAAAGCCATTTCCGATTGTAAATATTTGTTTATCTTAAAACATGAAAGTCAACCGTGTTAGTATGTTTTACCCTGCGCTGTTATAAGTTACGTTACCATTTCATTGACAACTTATACGTATTCTTATTAATTTCATCAACACAAATTTATAAGAAACCTATTTTTGATGCATTTGATGTAGTCATGACTTCATCAATTATTTGTCAAATCGTTTGATTAAAATATGAATTAAAATATTTTTAATTTCTCTGTTTTGACCAATGATTTGACGAAAATTTGATAGTTTGAACAGTCATGCTGTCAAACGATTTGATAACTAATTCATTTTTTAAATCCAAAATTGTCAACTCGCTGTTTTCATCAAAACCAATAAATGAAAAAAAGGTAATCATTCGAAATCAAAAATCGAGCAAAAGGTGTCAAACATGACAGTCGTATTTAAAAATATTTTATTGCATTAAAAGAAATTCAAATTTATCTAAAAAGCACATTCACATCATCATAAATCATAATATGTAAGTATATCGTTTAAAAAATATTCGATTAGCAAAATTGTTTCTTTAAATTTAATCAACATTAACTACGTATCACAACTGAAGTGCCTAATTTTAATTTTTAATGAAAAGCGTGGTATTTTATGGGCGTTTTACTATTCATATGCAAGTACCTTGAAGGAGGGAGGGGAACGATAAAGTAGCTTAATATGATTTGACTGTGTCTAGTTTTTAATAAAACGTTTTGAATTAATAAATAAATAATCAACCGCACCTGTAATACGCCGCAATTAAGCACATGAATCGCAAGAAACGTTGCTGGAGTTATCCAAATCAAGAGAACATTGGAATTATCTACACAGAGAAAAAAATGTACTGCATTTTCTTTTAAATTTAGTGTAATTTACTTTTCAAAGCTATTTGAAAGGAATCTGCTTTACTTGAAAAGAAAACTTAAAGTAATGATCTTTTCATTTTCTTTTTGATGCTACAAAACAAAATCGTTGCTTGCCGTTGATGTACGAATGAGAAATAACACATGATGCTCTCGGTTATGAGCATGATTCAATAAAACTTATATTTTATAAGATATATACAATATCTCACAAACAATAACTCAATGGAAGCGTGCTAGACTGTCACGCGGAAGTCGTGGGTTCAAATCTTGGCTGCACTAAGGGAAAAAGTTATGTAGTCAGTACAGAGACCGCTATGTAAAATCTATGCACTGCAACTTGTATGAGAACGCAACAAGAGCAGTATTTACTGAGTAAAGGGAGCGTGTACTGACTACATATCAATTTATTCACTTTTTAAAATGAATAAAAAATGTATTCAATACATCATGTTATGTGTTGAGTACATAGCAGACTTCAATAGATACAAGCAACGTGTACTCAATCAACGTGTTATGTAATTTTTTACAAAAACTTTACTCAATACATAAAATATGGACTCAGTACACGTCCCTCTTATACGATTGAAGTGACACATTTATTCAGTACATAACATATGGACTCAGTACACGTATATCTTGCACATCGGCACACGATTTTGCTGTTTTATGTCATTCGTTTCTTGATTTTCAAACAAGCAACACCTTTAAAGTATGTCGAAAATTAGAGCGTTGTTTATCCACTGTACTCTAGAACAAAAGCGATGATTGGATAAGAATGGCTGGGTTTCTATAAGTAATTGTCAATTATTTTGTGAAATCTAGTCATTTCTTTATTAAGTTATTTATTGCAAGTGTTGAGAGGGTGATTTACGCACAGACATTATGCATGTACTCATTGCATAAAATTATGTTTTTAGCATATATAATGAGTAAATGATGTATGTACTCATTATATAAATGTATGCACTAAAAATATGTAATGAGTAAATTATGTATGTACTCATTACATAAAATTATGCATTTAAAATATGTAATGAGTAAATAATGTATGTACTCATTGCATAAAATTATGTGCTTCAAATATGTAATGAGTAAATTATATATGTACTGAGTCAATAATCTATGTAATACGTACATAAGATCTTTACTCATTACATAAAATTATTTGTAACAGCTTGCGATGAGTACAGTGTGCATGTACTCACCACATACATCCATGAATTCACGACACATATTTATGCGTTGAGTACATAAAATTCTTTATTGACTACATAACCACTTAAAAGCATTATGTAGTCAATAGAGATTTGAACATGTACTCAATACATAAAAAATGTAAAATTTTTGTGTGCAGAAAACTATGCGATGAGTACATAAATTTATGTATTGAGTCCATAGGTTTTTCCCTCTGTGTGTGTAAGTATCAAAAATTTTAATCTAATCATTGAAATGCTAATTCTGTTTCACTAACTGCTTCGTCAAATATAACCGTCAAAATAAGTTTTACTTAAAAGACATTCATTAAAAATATTAAAAAATATTTGGTATTCTTGTTGGGGATTGAACCCAGGTCAATCGAGCTCCTAGACTCGAACGCCAGCACACTCGGCTAAACTTTCGTTTCAATCAAGGATATTTTTAAGTTGTTAACAACTGAATATTCAAAGAATTTATTTTCATTTATAAAATAAAAGACAAGTCATTAGAATCAATGCAGCTTTCTTTATAAAAAAGACTCAACATATTTTCTTTTAATTAAAAAGAAATTTTCGGCGGCTAGAAATCGTGCACATTTACTTTAAGTTTGAAAGTTTTTTCTTTTAAATTTTATGTTATTTTGTCTCAGTGTACCAGAAGAGTGCAGTAAGAAAGACGGAAATATCAACTAAAGACTGTCCCAGAAATAACTGTTCTTTTGTTTTTTTTTTATTGTAAAAAAACCAATTATGTTTTTAGAAAAATTCCTTCAGTTTATCATTAAGTGAATATTACAAAATAAATGAGAATTGTATTTACACTGAAAAAATACACTTAAACAAAATTATGCACCCCCATTAGGTTTTTTACCCACCTTTCGTTGACCTTAGTGTATGCCCGACGCCATTTACGTCGAAATATTTCGATGTTTTTCACAGTTTGTTTGGTCTTCTTAAGATTTATTTTCATTAAAGCCCAATATCTTTCGATTGGACGAAGTTCGGGACAATTTGGAGGATTGGCATCTCTTGGTACCACAGTGACATTATTGGCTTGGTACCCTTGGCTAGGGCAGGCCAAAATAATACTGAACCTTGGTGCTGACCAGAGATCTGCAATGAGTACCAAACAAATTAGTATACTTAAGTCATGAGCCATAATTATTGGTGCAAATGTGTACTTATTGCAACTCAATAAAATACTTTGACTCATTCCCACTAGAAACAAAACATACTCACAGTTCTCAAACACGCATGTGTGTCTGCAAATTATGACTTTATTGGATGTGGGTTAACAATCTGATGTGACTCACTTATTCATGAGAGAGGAATATAAGAACTATGAGTGAGTGAGTATTATTTTGTGTTATGCTCTGCTGCTGATTTTCGCCGTTTTGTTTACTTTTCGTGTAAGAAAATGAAAGAGTTGAGTATTATTTTTTTGTTATGATTTTTGCAAAACAGTTATTGTTTTGTTTGGCACCATGATATAATGACCAGGTAGTATAAAACGCGAGGGCTCAACTGTCATTGGAGGCATAGAATGTCAAAATGACGATTTGACGCCAAAACAATGATGCTTCTTGTACAATAATAAATGAAAACAGGGATATTTCTATTTATGTGTTTTCCTTAAAGTTGGAAATATTTTGCAATATTTATTATATTTTTACGTAAACTGTATCATTATATTATATTATTAGTAACTTTTGTGAAATATTTTAACGTAATATTCCTAATTATTCTAAAATAAAAGCGGAATTGTTTTAAAATAACGACAAACAAATTTTACTTGTTTACTCTAGTTGGAAAATATTGCTGTTTACTAAAATATAAGTGTTGACCTTTTATAAAATGTTAAAAATGTGCAAGTAAAACAACAGAAAAATACCTTTCTTTTAGTGCAGAAGTTATCAGAAAGTGCAAGATCAAAGACGAAAAAATCCCTGTTTACTTCTTCTTATGATTACACTACTTGTATTTGACACATCATGCCTCCGTCTTGGCAGCGCAGCCGCTTTTTATAATACCTGGTTTTTATATCATGGTTTGGCACGTGTTGCTGGACATTTAACAATTAAATTTGGATGAAATGACAAGAAAGCTCAACTAAAAATTACTCTAAGTACTTAAGTCATTTCACTGAACTCGTGGTGTTTATTGGTGTTATGAGTCAGTATGGTATAGCACAATAAATCAATTAACTCAAAGAGAGAACTGAGCACTGCATCGGTTCATACCAACATAAAAATTATTCTTGTTCATTTATTCGCTATGTGTACGGCACACGAACGAGTATGAATGGATATAAGTGGAAGTTTTTCTATGACTTAAATTCACTTATACTCTTTTTTGTGTTAGTCAACCAATGACTCAAAAACAAGAATAATTGCAGTTCTCTGGTGCTGACGTATAAAAGACAGCAAACGCCGCTCCAGACACTCTCTGGTGTAAATTTCGGTGTGGATTGTCACATTTGCAAATGTGGCCTGCCACACCATGTATTTCTTTGGAAATTTTGTATGTTTTTGGATGGTAAATTTAGAGGATGCTCCATCTCTTCTAACTGCAGTATAATATATGTGTCCAGGTAACTGCTTGAAATCCGCTTTGCAGTTCGTTTCATCGTCCATGATCACGCAATCAAATTTGGGCAGATAATTGCGATACAGTTTTCAAGCCCTCCTCTTGGCTTCGGCGTTCTTTTCTTCTGACCTATCAGGTACTTTTTGTACTTTATAGCTCGTTAGGTTGTACAATTTTTTAATCCGTTGAATACTTGACTTCGATGTTCCCGCTTTTGCTGCCATATCACGAACCGAAGTGCCTGGATTCTGAGTAAACAGCCGCTTAACGTTCTGGGCCACCGTTTGGTTCGCTGGACCACTTTTTTTCCCTAAGCCTGGCGTTTTTGATAAAGGGCTAAGGTGTTTGTATCGTTTTATGGTCCTACCGACAGTTTTTACGCATACGCCAACTTCCTTAGCGATCTTTTTAGCTACGTGGTGTTTGGATTTTCCAGGTATTTGCAAATAATTACTTTCCGCTTTTCTTCTTGTTGAGACGACATCTTTTCAGTAGCTCTTTTATTTTAATAATGAGTATTTTTTATGTTGCTATAGAGGTAACACTTTTTTATAAATAACCTAAAAACAAAAGGACAGTTATTTCTGAGAGTCTTTACTCATTAATCACAAATCACAAAACTAATCTTTAAATTATTAATCAGACTAACAGCCTGTTAACTTAAGCATGAACTCAGTTTATAATAATAATATTTCTACAAACCGTTGTTTATATTCAACATTGTTTTTCCTTCATTCCTTAATTTCACAAAACAGTCATTAAATGTTCTATCTTCAATGAAATGCCGCTAATAATTTGCATTCAAGAGAAATGGTTTTCTTTACATATTTGGGAAGTTTAAAGTCTGCCGGGTTACAACAAATTATATTGTTGCGGAGATGATCAATATGGTGGAGTAGCGATTTATGTTATGGATCGACTGTATTATCAAACCGAATCTGTAATTAATCAAGATTTCTGTCATATCATAAGAACTTCAATTTCTTCTCTACAAATTGAACCTTCATTGGACTAAACAGGTCACCAAAGTGCTCTGTGGACTTATTTATCGAACACCTAGAAGCTGAATTCTGAAAAATAAGAAAAAGACTTCATAAGCAATATAAAAAGCATCCCCAGAGAAATAATTTGAGAATGAGGTTACAAGGTATCAAAGAAGTTAGGAAAATTCTACTTGATGTGTATTATAGCGAAAAACTTAAAGTAATGCAAAGTAAAAAATTATCCTCTCAACGGTATTTTTAATAGAGAAAAAAAAAAGCACTATAGTTGACAAAATTGAATTGAATGTGAAGAAGACGAAACCATTAACGTATTCTCAACACTACATAAATCTGGTCTTCTGTTTGAACTAAAAGAATCCACTGTAAGTGAGATAGAAGGCATAATAGCAGATTTGAATGAAAATAAAGTTTCAGGAATCGATGATAATCCTATATTTGTCATCAAAAATTCGTCTTGGTCCATTACTTAAGTATTGGCATTGCTCTTCTCTACAATGATATCGAGCCATAACCGCGAAAAAGATGTAACCATCAAAACTAAAATTTCAAAGGAGAACATTTATTTTAATTATTTTCGAGTTAAGATTTTTAGTTTCGACAATATTTTTACACAATCCTAAAATAAAAATGTTTATATTATTATAATTATTATTATTTTATAGTAAAAGATTATTGATAATGAAATAAATTATAAGTTTTGATAAAAAAACAATTTTTTGTAAATTGTTGGTTACATCTTTTTCGCGGTTATGGCTCGATATAAACGGGTATATATCCAAGCAAGCTTAAAATACAAAAAATGCTGCCAATTTTTAAAGGAGGAAACAAAACCAAACGTGGTGGCCGTGTCATGCAGGTTAAGTGTGTGGCTAAGCATGCTAGGAGCCCGAGTTCGATCCCCAGTTGCGGCGAAAAGTTTTTTCAATAAAAAAATTTTTCTGATCGATCACCACCTCTCTGCAGACAATGGCAAGCCTCAGAGAGTAAATAATGCCATATTAAGCTTCTTGAGAACATGAACTTTAGCCGTTCGGAGTCGGCATAAAACAGTTCTCGGTCCAATTCTCGGTCAATTGTGTGCAAACATTTAATAACACACACAACACAATTGATCATAAGAAGCTCGGTCAAAGTCCTTTCAAGGGATGAAATAGCCAATTTGTTTTCAAAAACTAAAAATTACACACCGATTGCAATAATGCCAGTCCCAAACAATGTTGAGGAGTAAATTATGAAAGCTCAAATTTGCAAACATCTCGAAAGGATAAACTTTCTATACAAGCTCCAATATGGATTCCGAAATGGTTCTGGCACTCAAGCTGCACTAGTGGAAGCGGTGGATAACATCTGCTCAGTCGTAAATCAAGGATGCACTGAAGTTGAAGGCCTATTCATAGACCTGCCGGAAAGCGTTCGATTGTGTGAACCATGAAATCTTGCTCGTAAGCTCCAATATGATGGATTCAATGAAAAAAAACATAGATTTGTTGAAAATTATTCTCTGGGAATTGATTGCTGGTGCTGGTAAGTTTATTGGTTTTCCAATTAAGTTAATTGGTTGATATTGTTGATTTTTTTTAATTTTGCATTTATTTGTAATTAGGTACTATTGTTTAGTTTTTATTGTTGGTTCAGTGTAGGATCGCCATTTTAGTAAGTATTCAATTACATTATATATTAAAGAAAAATCTTTTTTATTTTTTTTTTTTTATTTCGTTTTTATATACGTCTGTATTTTTAGATCACAATCAAAATTCTGTTTTTTAAAATATTTTTTGATTGAAACATTTATAAATACAAAACTTAAAATAAAATAAAACAAAGTAAAAGTACATAAAGTATTAACGATGTCACTACAAATGACATTACAAATGACATATTTCCCTAAATGCTGAACTTTTCATGGTCGCGGATGATATCAGTTTTCTACCCATCGAAGAGCAGAATTGCATTATGAGCTCATGTTAAATACGACATCTCCACACTACAGGAATTCATCCGTTTTAACAAAATATCCATGAATACAACTAAAACTAAATTTATAATCTTTTCATCACGTCATCATGAGGTCGATACTTTTAGGCTCACCATCAACGTATCGGATGTTGTAGAGGAGAAAGAGGTTAAGGTCCTGGGTCTCATAATGAGCTACAACTTATCTGGGAATCGTCATATAACAAATCTACAAAGAAAATTGTCATATGGACTTGGACTGCTGTTCAAATTCAAAACTTAATTGTCGGAAGATGCTTAGTACCCAATCTAAGAGGCGCTATTCATTCGTATCTAACATATATGCCAATGTGCTGGACCCACAAAACAAATGTTATTGATTAAAAAAAAAAAATTTTATCACCCTGTAAGAATTGAGAATTATATATTTAATTAATATATATAGGCATTTCCATGGTGTCGAACGTGACTGTTGTACATATTTCAAGTGAAAAAAATGTCATAATAAAACAAATTTAAAAAAAAAAAATTGGCGGGCCTTATAGCCCTTTAATTATTGGTTTTGTCAATTGTTGGGTCATTTTTAGTTCTCAAGATATTAGCAAAAAACCAAGGTGGTCGCACGTGACCAAAAACAGAAGTAGTTTTCGTGGCAAAAAATTCAAACGCGGATTTCAGCGAAATGGGAAGCAATGTTTTTATGTAATTTTTTTTTAATGTTGTGCATTGATGTTCCTTAAAATGGGATAGCATTGTAGACACAAAGGATTTATATTTTTTTTTTTTTTAATAAAAAAGATGGTCGCACGTGACACTTTTTCGATCACCATATTTGTTTTTTCTGCTCTATAATGAAATTCAAATAAATAAACTATGCATAAGTCAACAAAAATATTTATCCATTTAAACCATTTAAAATAAAAATTTGTTAAGTGCGTATTTACATTAATAATTGATCTTAGTAAACAAAAAAAAAAAAATATGTGTGTGGCCGCCACGCGAATGACGACCCGCCTGTGACCTCAGATAATCCTATTGCATCCATATTTGTCCAAATGCTGCATGGAATCCATAAAAGTACAAATGACCCTTCTGCGACCTCTGACATTCATATTGCATCCAATTGGCCATAGAATCATCCATTTTGGTCTAAATGATTCATGGAATACATAAAAGTGCCAATGACACGCCTGTGACTTCTGATAATCCCATCGCATCTAATTGGCCACAGAATCATCCATTTTTGTCCAAATGATCCATTGAATCCATGAAATCGCCAATGAAGCCCCTGTGACCTTTGATAACCCCATTGCATCCGATTGGCCAAAGATTCATTCATTTGTGTCCAAATGATTCATGGAATCCATGACATTGCCAATGACCTGTCTGTGACCTCAGACAATCTTATTACATCCGATTGGCCATTGAACCATTAAGGTTGAAAATTCCAGCGTTTGTTGATTAATTCGTCGGTTAGTTCGGACTCAAACCATTGTTTGATAATTGTTTCCTTCGAATTTATAGGGTGTTTCAAACACTTAAATTCAATTAAATTCAACTAAATCCACCTTAATTCGCCTCAGTTTCATTCGTTGCATCGATTTTACTACCCGTTTCGTTCGCCGTATGTTGTATACGCGGCTAAAGAAGTTTCACTTCAAAAATTAATTTTGAATTTCTCACTTGCCATGTCGCTCGTGACCAACTTTATACAAGTTAAAACAACACAATTTTTTTTTTTAACCGGTTCACTTTTTTTTTAAGTCGCATGAATAAACTCAATTTAAGATAATTATTTTGTCAGCTTACTGCATGTTCTTCCGACGCACTGAGTAAAAATGTTATTTTTGCATGTCGAACGTGACAACGAACTAAACGAAAAAGCAAATCAAAAATTTACCGTTGTCTTTCATTGCGTGGTTACTTATGATTTTGTTTTTTCGTTCTTTATACTCCTAGAAAGATTTGAGCAAGCAAAAGTCAATGCATTATGTTTCTGTTTAATAACTGTTATAAAGACAAGACATACCAAATAAATATCAAAATAAGCAATATTTCACATTTGCGCTCTTTGCATCCGAATATTTCGCAATGAGATATGAATAAATGTAAAATGTATTTAAATAACTTAAATTTGATTGTTTCCCTAGTGAATAAGACGTCAAACATTGTTATCAAGAACTTTTAATTTTTTCGTCTCGGTTGACTTTTTGGTTTCCCTAAAATAAAATAAAATAAAGTTTTGTTTTAATTTTGAATTACATTTTTTATAACTTACATACAAGTGACACTTGTTTTTTATAATAAAGATTCAGTGGACTGTTTCCTTAGCAACATCCTTGTCCAAATCCTTTTTCAAATTCATTTACTTATCTTTTTCCTAATCCTTGCCTTAATCTTTCCGAATCCTTTTCCTCAACATTGTACTTGTCTCTTATCTAATCCTTGTCCCAATGCTCTAGCACTTGCTCTTGCTCTTGCTCTTGCTCTTGCTCTTGCTCTTGCTCTTGCTCTTGCTCTTGCACCATATTTTGCCCAACTTCTTTGCAAAGCGTTTTCTAAATGGGAAAAATCAAAATAACTTCAATTGTTAATTGATTCTCTTTGTTTGTTTAAATCAGATTTTCTCTACTCAAAGAAATTTATGAGATTTGAAATCCGGTTAGATTATTGGCAGTGATGTTAGGTCGTAAGTACATGGAATTGGCATAGGTTTAGTACCGGCAACGACCAAAATTAATTAATCAGTTCAAAAGCGGTATCGGTGTTTAGTTTAATTTCTTCCACTTAGAATAGGATTTTCTAATTTCAAGTTCCACTTCATACTTATCAATTTAATAATTTTATTAACCCAAAAAAATTTTCATAGGAAGCACCCAATGGAAGCACATAATGTAGGATATAATTATATTAACAATTATGTTTTTTTATCTTCTTTCAAAATTAATTTAACTATCCATTCTTCCCGTTCAACGCAAGCTTAACATTTAAATAGTTACATACTCGTACATATGCTTTATTATAGAAATACCCCGTTCATTCCTTTGAAAGGTTCCACTCTACTAAACTGCATTTGATTAATAAATTTGTGAACAATATGCGCAACATTCGATCCAACGATGATCATAAACCAAAAAATTAATGCCTGCCCGTGGCGCACTCAGTCAACAGGCCACTCTAAATACTTCTTCGCCAGACACATTGTACACACACCTAAGTACAAACATACTTGTATGTTTGTATACATTTAAGTATGTCGGTCTGTAAGTCGGCTAGATGGACAGCCAACGTCCGCAATCCAGAGTCCAAGCATTTGCTTGTACGCCGATCATGCGCTGCTGATTCCAAATCGTTGTTTAACTAAACATGAGCGTTTGTTTTTTTCTTTTCTTTTTTCTTACGGTTTTCTTTTTGGAATCGTTAAGAAATTGTGGAAAAATGCTTTTCTTTTGTGCACGATTTGGTAGAGAATTGGAAAAAATTCCTCCCTAGTGTTTGTTGTTGAATGTGCACCGCCGCTTGTTGTAATCGTAACGCTTAATTTGGTTGGTTGGTTGCAGCAGCAATTCGACCGACCACTTTTCAACAAACATGATTTAACGTCTGTTATTGCTCCTGCTGTTTCTCTCTTGCGCTATTGCTGCATATCATATGACTGCCTGCCTGCCATATGATTTAACGGTCTATAACTACTTTAGTACTCTGAAATGTGTCGCCTACACTTGTACTCGTATTTCAATACTTGCTGTTAATGTTGACCCAACGTTCGATTTTGTTGACCCCGTAGATTTATCGCGTTTATTTATTTGTTAAAGATTTTTGTAGAGATTTTTAGTTTTGGTTAAGAGACTATTTGAAATTTTTTTTTGGTGCGCTTTTTACACTTTTTTTTGTGATAGTTTTGGTAACATCAAGACACAGCGTCGAAGCCACCCTTAGGCTTAAAGTGCAGATAAGTCCCCATAGTAGCTGCCGAATACAAGGAATGTATATTAAAACATTTTTACTTTCATGAACTTGCTAATGGTTGCCTCTTTAAAAGAAGCCAAAACGGCGCATAAACTTTGACTATGAACTCTGCCAGCTGTCTCAATGCCGAAGATGGAAGTATTTTTGTGACATAGAGTCGATGGATTAAAGACGCCGTGATACACGTCCGTGCTTTGTTGATGGTACCAGATTTCTCGCAACCTAGTATTTTCATCGCACACGCCATTATTCACCGCTACAATCATAACAAATAAAGAGCGCTGATTATCACGGATATCCCAATCGCTAATATTCTCTAGCATGACATCCATAGCAATCGGCGCAAAACCTTGTGTAACCTGAAAACAAAATTTTCGCCAGCCTCTTTTTTCGTTCGCTTGCTGGCGCCAGTTAGAAACTCCAAGCAACGTCAGCAACGTTTCTCGTCTGCTCGACCGCCGTTGGCCGAATCAAATAATTTTTCGCTGGAGCATCATCGTTCATTCTCTCGACATAACCTAGCGAGCAAAACATCGTACTCGGTACTCGCCATTGACGCAGATTGGACCATAGATCTTGCGAAGGATTTTTCGCTCGAACGCTTCCAAAGTCCTTTCATCAGAGCTGCTCAACGTCCAGATTTGTGATGCGTACAGTAGAACGGGCATGATTATTGACTTATAGAGCGTCAGTTTTGTTCGTCGAGAGAGAGCTCTGCTTCTCAATTGCCTACTGAGTCCAAAGTAACACCTCTTGGCAAGAGCCCAGGTAAACAAAGTCCTTAACAACCTCAAAGGAGGTGTTGTCAAAAGTAACGTGGTTTCCAAAACGCTGGAACAGTTTGTTTGTTGACACAAGACACTTCGTTTAATTAGCGTTCACTGCAAGATCCATTCGACTCGACTCTTTTTCTAACCTGGTAAATACTACACTGACTTTGCACTTATTACCACCAATGATGTCAATGTCATCATAACACTCTTATAGAATATTGTGCCATTGCGCCTCAGATCAGCAGCTCTGATGATCTTCTCAAAACTAAGTTTGTTAAAAAAGCCACACGATAAGGAACCACCTTGTCTGAAACCTCGCTTGGTATCGAACGGAGGGGGGAGAGGCCCTCCCCGATTTTCACTGCGCTGCTGGTGTTTTGCAATCCCATCCTTCAAAGACATATTAGCTTCGCATTAACACCAAATTCAGACATGATAGAATACCATGTGAATAGAATAAGGTGATACCTTATTGGAATGTCGAAGGCGGCTTTGAAATCCACAAAAAATATGTTGAGTGTGTCGGTTTATTTTTCGAGAGTCTTTTCCAAGATTTGTCTTTGAGCTTAAAGATCTGATCGATGGTGAACTTTCCAGGACTAAAGCCACACTGATAAGATCCAATCAGTTGGTTGACGATGGGCTTCAGTCTTTCACACAATCAGCTCGACAGCACCTTATATGCGATATTAAGAAGGCTAATCCTATGGTAGTTGGCGCAAATGATTGGAACGCCTTTCCTGTGGATTAGGCAGAACACACTAAGTTTACAATCATCTGGAATGCATTCTTCAGACCATATTATGCATAAAAGCTTGTGAATGCATTTAAACAGATCTTCGTCTCCGGTCTTAAACAGCTCAGCCGGTAGACCATCGGCTCCTGCGGCTTTGTTGTTTTTAAGCCGAATTATAGCTGTTAAGACCTCGTTATAGTCGGACAGCTCGGACTTCAACGCTGTCATACATAATTGGTGTTTCCGGAATACCATCTCTATTGGTGGGATTGTTATCAGCGTTGCCATTTAGAAGACTAGAGAAGTTTTCCCTCCATAACATCAGTGTACTCTGAATATATGTTACTAGATTCCCATTTTCATTCTAACTAAGAGAGGAAGAAGATCTTAAAATTATCGCCCAGACTTCTTATCTTTTCGAAAAATTTTCGAGAATCATTCCTTTCGTCAAGCATCTCAATTTTCTCACACTCACGCATTTCTGCCTCTAGATTTTTTTGCCTGAAAAGGCGTCTTTCTTCCCTCCTTTTCTCTCGGTATTGCTCGATAACAGCACGCGTTACAATCGACGGCGGGGTGGCTTTGTAGGCGGTGTTCTTCTTTGCAGTGGCGTCGGGACACTCTTGGTCGTGCCACTGGTTTTAGCGAAGGCGGTGATAGCCAGTTAGGTAGAGGCACCATGTCAATTTAGGGTGCGGGACATTCAATCATTATCAGTTTTTCCTTGGCGGTAATCGTCATCAGATTTGGGTATAATTTTTCTCATATACCTTAGATGTTTCATTGAAATGTTTTTTGATGTCATGGGCTTCAAACCCAATGCACAACCTTTGCTTGAAGGCCAAAAGCCCGCCGCTCAAATTAGCCGTCAGACTAATGGTTGCTAGTTTGCCGTTTCCAGTAGAAACCAGCGGTTTGTGTCGTCTTGAGAAGATTTCGACATGGACAATGCTGGCCTCAGAAGTTGAGTCAGATACGTTACCATCTGAAGAATAGTTCTGCTATCAGAAAACTGAGAAGGCATTGGACAAGGGTGTGTGGCTTCAACCATAGCCAAATTAGCATCAAACTATTCATATCGAAAAGTTTTGGAAATAAAACTCAAAAAACATTGACACTAAGCATTGAATAATTTGGTGATGTTTTGCCTTGGACAATGATCATGGAGTCAAACTAAGGTTCTAATCACAGTTTGGGTATAATTATTATTTATAGTAAAATCTCGATTATCCGAACATAGATTATCCGAATATTCGTTTATTCGGACTCATTCCTCACGGCTGGCTCTAATTATCGACTTTTATTGATTATAAGTCATAAATAATGGCCAGAAAAACTTTATCAATATTTTCTAGGCTGAAAATAAGCATTCAAGCCATATCTCTTAGCAGTGATAATCTGACAGTTAGGTGATCAATGGTGTTGGTGAAACAAAGAATCAAAAAGATTTGTGTTTTTCCCATGGCACCAACACTAAAAATGTCGGAACATTTGTATTTAAAAAATAACAGCCAATACCAATAGTTATAGCCTCAAGATACCAACTAAAACCAACTGAATTTACGGCATTTTGCCAAAATCATACAATCACATAGAAACTTCCTTTACTTATATGAGCTTATATGTTTCTATGCAATAACAACAATAATATACAACACAGTTAGGTAGGTATGTGTGCAATTATCGATTGTGCAAACATCGAACGCACTTTGTCCAATTTTGATTTTGATCTAAATTGATTTTGGCTGATTGTTACTGATATTAGAAGAAAACAGAAAAAAATAAAAAACCTAAACTTACGGTACATAAAGTCAAACTCATGAACATAACCAATAGCCAACCAAAAATTCACCACCAACCAACTAGCGAACATATGTGGTCCGAACCCAAATGGGCGTCGATGACTTCTTTTGGAAACTGGAACATCGCCTTAGGAACCTTTCAGAAAAATAAGTGTTGTAAAAAAAAAACCAACGCAACCACAAGTCGCAACAAATAAAACATAAATAATTGCGTAGCGTTCAATTTATTTTGAAAGTAGTGCAGTTTTAGGTGATATAATCAGCAACAGTTAGTGGACAAAACAAGCCACTATGACCACAAGTGTTGCCAAGAGAGAGAAAAACCGTAGATAATGGTTAATATTTTTTTGCTAACGCATTGTTACGCATTGTAACGCAGTAGTTAGGAATTGCTGGTGCAGCAATAAAAAGTGGTTTTATTTTAGCTTAGTTTTTTGTTTAATTAATTAATAACTAATATCTCAGTGACACAAGAAATAACTAGTTTAAATCTAACAGTTTTTTCGAAATGTCAGACAAACACCATAACTATGAAAATAACTCTAAAATCGATAATGAAATGGAATTCTTGAAAAGTATTTAAGGCTGGGTAGTTTCAATTTTTTGCAACCAACCTTATTAAAAAATCATAAATTCTGTGATGAATTAAAAAATGGTTAATGTTTTTCTTTTTTTGTGGAGCCTGCCATTAAAAACACCTCAACCGCTGCGTTCACAAAACATTAACATCAACATGGCAAAAAAATATGCATTCAAAGATTAAAACATGTTTGCAACAATGTTGCAACAGCAGAAGTTATGTTGCTCTTATTATTTTTGTTTGTTTGTTGCTGTTGTTGTTGTTGTTGTTGTTGTTGTTGCTGTTGTTGTTCACAGTTTTTGTGAGGTGGGCGCGTTTGAGCTAAAAGGCATAAGTTTTAAATCCTTTTCGACAAGCTGTTTTTTGCATGATCTTGCATTTGCATAACTTAGTTTGATGCTTCAAACGAGCTGGCAGCTCTGTAAATGAAAAAAAAATAGGACGTCGCACCATCTCAGAAAAAATGGAAAAAAATATCTAAAATGTTCTTACTTGGCTTAATTTGGACCATAAATTTTCGAATTATATTTATTATTGAGGTAATTTCAAACTGTTACCTTTCTTACAGCTTTTAACAAGAGGCAAGTCTGTCATACTTGCACTCATTTTCGATGCGCCATGTTTTTTTTCCAAATCGTTACATTCCAGTTATGCTGTTTATCCCTTTTTTTTCAATCAATTCAAGCACTCGATTTGTTACGTTTTACAATTTATTAGTATTTTTCTGTCTTATCTTCGCGATCCTGAATTAACTTCACTATTTCTTTGATTATTCCTGTTTTAAACCAACGAATTAGCGGTTAGCTGCACAAAGTAAATTGAATTATTATCAGCGTTGCAAAAAATGCAGAGTTCTAGTTAGTGGTGGTACTATCATCACTATCGATGGCTTACGATTATCGACGATTATAGTCATAATTGATGGTAGAAACTGCACAAGCGATAGTGTTACGTAGTGGTTTGAACTAACATCGATAGTTTTTAATATAAATTGTAGCACAAATGATTGGATTCACGAATTTGTGACGTAGCTCGATGTAGTGCATTCAGTTAATCTAGTTAAAGATTTGAATTTATTATCATCGAAATGAGTGAAATTGATCAAGTAAAAACTGTTTAAGAGTTGCAAGAGAGTCTAAAGATTAAAGAATCAAACCAAATTCTAGTTTGTACTTTATATTAGTTTTATCTCGGTTGGCAGAAAAGATGGTTGAAATCTGTGTGAACAATCTAGATACAAATAGCTTTCTACCTCGCTTGTTCACACTTCCTGTCTGCCTGTCTGTCTGAATCAGTTTACACTGCACTCATCCTTAGCTTTTATCAACCAAGGATCAAGGGTGACCCCCACCCTTTATAGAACAAGGGTGATCCAATACTTAGTCCCTCTTTCAACTGTATTGTTTTGACAGCTGTTATGTGCCAAATTACTTGGCCATATGACGTTTGTGTTCAGTATTCAATATGTCTCAATCATGAATAGACTTTATACTTAACGACGTTTATTATTTGTACTACAAAAACCAGTCATCAGTTAGAGAATGTTACAGAGTTCTTCAACATCATTTTGGTCGTTATGAGAGTCCAACTGAGCACACTATTCGTAACACCATCACCAAATTTCGAACAAATTTAACACTATTGGATATTCATCTCTCAACCAAAGAGCATAGAGCCCGTAATTTTGAGAATATTGCTGCAGTTACAGATAGTGTTCGTGAAAACCGTGATTAGTCGATTCGTCGCCGATCTCAGGCCTTGAGCATTTGGGCAAATTGGATCCACCAAATGGACCATTTAAGAGCTTGACGTCGGCAATTTGAAAAAAATAATTTTTAAATATTAAGTTGTAGGAACCGAACTATCATTTCATATAAAGATTTACATCAATACATTAATTGATTTTTATGTCTTTTATTTAGAAAACAAAGTAGGAAGCTCTTATTGGATATTTAGATATCTCTGAATAAGGGTTATAAAACTAACATAAATTTTAACAAATAATCGGTATATAAGCAAAATTTAGATGCAGTATTCTAGTTAAGCGATAAAAATTTTGGGTGTTTTTTAAAATTCGATTAAAAAACTGCTACTAATTTGTTCTGGTGACTGACAATTGTAAATTTATTGACAAGCGTAAAAATTCCTTATTCTTAAATGGAGTTGACAGTTATTTTTTTGAAAATAATTCTCCATGTCAGAAAAGGTATTGATAACAAAACAAAAACCATGTAAAAAATGTTTGGTTTTTCAACTCAATGTCTGAAAAAAAAAACACATAAACAAAATGACGAATATGAAAATATTGCAAAACATTTAAAAATGTTGAAAATAAAAATTATAAGTGACAATTTTTCCAAAACAAAACATATTTAACAAAATTTGTAGACTAGTTAACTGTACAAAATATTGACAAAATTGTGACAAATAAACAAAAAATTATTGAATTTATCAAACTTCCAAAATATTTTTGGCACTGTTCCCACTTCAAATTGAAAGTGTTCCTTTTTTAACAAAAAAGCTGAGACAACATTTTTATGAATATCAAAATCTTAAACAGCATTTCAACTCTAAAAACATTTCAACTATTGAATATTTTAAAGCTATTTTTATAAATAATACCGTTAGTTTTTATTTTATCGAAAATTGACAGATGAAAAGTAGTACAGGTATCTGCTAGCAAAATTTTTAGTCCCCTTTTCCACACGGCAATTTTCCTTGCTGGCAAGTCGAGTTTGTAGGCATCGGAACGTGACGAGTACTGACTTCCTCGTACCGGCAATTGTTCTTTTGTGCTGCTCTTTCTTTGAAGTTTCGTTTTAGTTTTATTCAGAATTGCTCAAGAAATCTTGCTGAGTGGAAACGCAAGTTAAAACTAATTTAACAAGCTCATTATAGCGCTGCTCATAACATGCAATTTTAATACTTAAAATCTTTGCCGAAAGTTATTCAGTCAAACTAAAGTTTATGTCTATGTGAAATAAAAGAGTCCACTCCTTTGGTATTTTAGTCACATCTAAAATCACCCAAGAAGCCAAATATCTTAATTTATCGGGATTTTGTACAATATGGACAAAAACTGTTTTTCTTTAAATTTTTTTCAAATTTTTACTCAAATTCATTCAAAGATTATCAAAACCTCATTTCCACAATCAATTTTCTCGCACCAGAAAAGTTGGAAGCCTACCAACGTTTGTTGAATATTGCATGCAATTTGATTAGTGCGAGCAATATAAAACTTATACGTTCGAAATTACATGCAAACGTCAGCAAAATTGACTGTGGAAACGTGCCTTAAAACAAACTAAGCACAAGCTTATTTTCGATCAATTCTTGTAAATATATATCTTTTAGTATTTAAAATAAAATTTAAATTAATAATAATTTTTAAAATTTAAATTAATAAAAATTAATAAAATTTTAATAATAAAATAAATTTATAAAGCAAAATTACTATAACATAATTCCGTAAAATGTGAGTGCGGAACGCTTGATTTTTTTTGAAAAATTTCAGAGCATATTTTTAGGCATTTTCTGTTTTGTGATTCATTGACTCTTCAAAAAATTAATATTTTTTTTTTTCATTTTGAAAGTTTCAGTTTGACAAAAAATTTTTAAACAAATTTCGTCATACCCATGACTCAATAATTTATAAGGTTATCCCGATATTTGACATACCCTTATTTTTTGTAAACAAAAAAATATTCTCTCTCGAAAATGAATGACAAACAGGGTTTTGTGGTCTCCTCAAAAAAAATGTATGTTTCAGTGTTGTGCTGTGTTTTTTTTTTAATAAAAAAGTATGTGTTTTCAATATTTTACTGCTTAAAAAAAAAAACAAAATCAGTATGCATTGCTTTCATTGAATTTTTTAAGGCAATAAATTCGTGAAAATATTTCAAGCTTGGACTCTGTGAAGTCGCAGAACCTTTAAAAATCATCTGATGGATGCTTCAAAATACAAAAGTAGCAGAAAATGTATTGACTAGAAATTTAAAGATATATTTTACTAAAAAATAGTATGATATTCAAGCACCTATGAGATTTTTGTGTCATTCAAAATGCTCTCCTCTTCAAATAAGGGTATCTATCTCCATTTTCGTGAGAAGACGTCAAATATCGGGATAACCTTATAATTATTGAGTCATGGTCATACCTGAATTTTAAAAGTATTTGAAACTGAAAATTATTATTTGAATAATTTAAAATTGAATAAGTGGAAACGGGCCCGTCATTTTTGACGGGAAAGAACTAGTAAATTTATAAAGCATCTCATCAAAAAATTATGAGGCAACATTTTTAATAACCTTATCAAATTTCGGCCTGGGGTAGGGCCATATTTAGCCATGTGGTGTTAAGTCTTGTTGAGCCTTGTCCATATAGAATTTTTTTACTTCTTAAGAAGCAGAATTATTTTGTTTACCAGTAAGAAAAATCTTTAAAATTCTTGTTTTGATTGCGTTAATACAAGAAAACTTTTCCATTAAGCAAAACCAAAGACTGGTAGTTTGGGTTTTTTTAAAATCAATGAAATCTTGTGTGATAAATATTTCTGAAAATTAATTATGAACTAACCTTTTTCAAAGACCTTTTTGTTTAATTTTTTTTTTCGGCTGATTTTGCCTGGATTTTAAAATTTTTCTTAGGCCTTTTTTAAGGTTTATTTAGAAGAAACAAAAATTATATAGTAGAAATATAAGAAAAATTTTAAGGTATTTCCAACATTTTTCAGAAAAAAACTTATAGAGTCCCTAATCAATTTATGCATGAGAAAAAAAGGGTGAGAAAAAACCTAAACTTTCATAACCGGCTTATTGTTTCTGGTATATATTTTAAATTTTCCTATTCTAAAGTTCTATTATGTGTTTCTAACGTGTTAGTTATAGCTAAAATGCAACTCTGTGTTTGACGTTTGCTTATATTTTACTTTGATTTTTAATCATTGTAATGACATTGCTAAAAAGTGTGTTCACAGTTTGTTCTGCTATTCAGCTCATCTACCAGACAAGTTGCCCTACATGGTGGATACCACTAATATGTCTAAAGCTGTTCAACTGAAAGTTTTAACTTGGACGGTTTGCAGCCCACTTCATGCATCCACAAAATTAAAAAATTACGTTCTGATAATTTGTATTTTTATTATTTTTAGCTCTTAAGAGTTCGTCAAATCATTTACCACTCGAGGCGATGCTGTCTGTAATAAACTTATAACGCATGACTACATGCCTATAACAGCCTGTATGAAAAACAGTTACATTTCTCATTTCCGTTATCTCACTGGGGAATGGACTAATTTCATAAGTATGAACATTAAGGGGGGTAGGGTTTTGAAG
Source organism: Tetanocera ferruginea (assembly GCA_958299015.1). Classification (NCBI taxonomy): domain Eukaryota; kingdom Metazoa; phylum Arthropoda; class Insecta; order Diptera; family Sciomyzidae; genus Tetanocera; species Tetanocera ferruginea. The sequence continues at coordinate 43,693,594 of OY282640.1, forward strand.
GCAGAAAAAAACAGGTTTTTACAGATTTTTTTTTGGGCGTACGGTAAAAGTAAATTTATTTCTAATTATTATACATTAAAGAGTAGTTATTGAACTATATTCTGTGAAATATTGGTTGAAAAATATTTAAAATTGACCGAATGGCAGCAATTCTTCGCAGGCGCCTCAGAAAAAATACATTTTCGGTGCATGTCATACCTCAGCACTGGATCATCTGAAATGAAATAACCAAAGTTTTTCTTTTAATTTTTATGTCCCTCTAGGTATCCCTGTCGAGTTTTTCCATTTTTTTTAAATTTTTGAACTTTTTACAAGACTTGAAAGTGAAAATACCGATTTTTGGCCTGAATTCATGACTATTGTTGTTAATAATAAAAAAAATAAAATCAAAAACGAAAAAATCTCAACAGGGTTACCTCATGAATTATGTAAGAAAATACTGTAAAAAATTTGAGAACGATCGGTTGAATAGATTTTGAGTTACAGAGTGCACCGACTCAAAAAACATCGATTTGAGAAAAACGCGTTTAAAGTTTTTCGTAGCGAAAAGACCCTGATAAAACACGCCTACTTCCAAAGCTATATCTTTGTGAGTTTTGCTCCGATTGACTTCATATTAACAGACAACATTCTTGAGTTACTATACTTTCATAATATGCAATAAAAAAAATCACTTTTTTTGAACCCTCAAAACCATACCCCCCCCCCTTAAACAATCTACAAATATTTACATTCATATTTATTTACAATTGAGCAGAAAAATATTTGTTTGAAAAACTTTTTCTGACGTGTCTATGAATGTCGTCATTGTGACAACTGTGGCACTAAGCTCTTGTTTATTTTAATGTGTGAGCACGCTTTACAATTGAACCTACATTGCAATTGCATCATTGTATGAACGGCTTTAAAATTAAATGACTGAATGCACACAATTTTACACTTAACGAAATTCAACGAAACAAAACCAAGATTTGGCAGCACTTTAACATTCAGCGCGTCAAAATTTATTTGACATTTTCTTTTTGCATCGTTATTCGCGACTCTTGCTGGCGTCTTCTCGCTGTTCAAGCGAATTGCTGGCGATGTGTTTTCATTTGTTATTCGTTGCTTTATTTGTTGTGTTGTGTTTCGAAGGTAGTGTTAAAAAACTTGATTTCTTTTTCAAATATCAGCAAATTTTTTCCGAATAAAATTTGTCTAAAAATATCATTCAAATTTATTTGAAACTACAAAATGTGTCAGAAAAATTCTAATTTAATCAAATACTCATGTAATTGTCAAATATAAATTGAAAGAAAATGTCGAATGCTGGTAAAAACTCGATGCGTTGGCTGGAAACCACTTCAACAATGCAGGCAGCGACGCCAGCAGAGGCTGCAAACAACATTCCATCGCGACGGTTTGGTTCGTCGCAAGAAGAAAGCAAGATTGTTCCCTTGAAGACAACATCTTTGGCAGTGGCAAAACCAACAACAACAACGATGTTCGACCCTGCTACTACTGCTGGGAAAAATTCTGGTTCCGATTCAGGTATGAAATCAGTGAATATCAACGTCGCAACGCATTGTTGCTATTTTTGTCTCTTCGACTAATTTAAGTTTTGCATCATAAAGTAATTTATTATTATAGGTTGCTTTGCCGGTTTTGCGAAAAAATCACCAATTGCGAAATGGCCATTTATGTACTGTATATATAGTTTTTGAGATACATATCAATAGGAGTTTTATATTTTTTTAATGTTATGTTTGATTAAAAAACATAGGTACCTAATCATAATTTAAACTTTCACGGCTTGTATCATACTTTATCATAGTCGTTTAAATCTATTGGCAAGCATGTTGGAAGCATAATTATAATATTGTCGTTGGGTTTGGTATGCTGGTAAACTCGTAGTTGTGGCAAAAATATTTCAATGAATTTACATGTTACAAAAAATTAAGCATTTCATTAAATATATTTAATGTTTTTTACTCTAAGCGAATATTAACATTTAACGATGGTTTACACGAGTATCGTGAAGATAGAATGAACCCTGCATATCTTTGCTTTTCAATATAAGTGCCTATGAAAATATTTAAAAAGGCTGCCTACCTCCAACAATCAGCTACCAAGAAATTTTTGCAAAGAAATTGATTAATACAAAGCTCACAAAAGAGTTCGAACTAGATATAACCTGCAATAAAATAAGGAAGAAAATTAAAATATTGTACACTTTCTATTTAAAATCGCGAAATCTAGAATTTGGAAAAATAAATATGTTGACGAGCTAATAAAAGTATACAGGATAATTTAATAGAATGTTGTATTCTCTCAGATTTTGGAGTCAGCTTGCGTCGAGACTTTTGAAACATTGTAGAAGTATTTTCCATAAAATAGATTGAGGTCGATAATATTATGCAACATTAAGGTCGAGGTCGATAACTCGAAAGGTTTTGCAATATGAGTTCTTCCAAAAGACTTGTAAATCAGGATGTTTAAATTGTTAAGGAAATATAACCGAAGAATAAAACCGCGAAATGAAAGAGAGCCATTGTAAAAGCATAACCCTTTAAGGGTTGGAAGAGATTTTGGAATCCAAAAAACCTTTTATATCAAAAAGAATCCAGGCGATAACGCCTTAAGTTTGCCATATACAACAGTTTTGATTTAGATAGAATAGTGAAGGTTAGAAGATCAGCTGAAAATAGGCTGAGTAGACGCTATTCTCGACAACCTGTTAAATTTGCTAGAAGAAGTATTATGGTCATGGGGATGTTTTTTGTCTTCTGCAGATGAACCAATTCACCATATAGAAGGTCTTATGGATGGTGCAACCTATAAGGACATACAAACTGAAGTCATGTAGCCATATATAATGAAGGAAATGCCGTTGCGTTAAACTTGCCAACAAATCGGCGACACCAAATATTCTTCGAGTTCCATAAAAGAATGGTTTCGAGAAAACAACGTTGAGCTCAGTCATCAAATCTCAAACCTATTAAGAACACTTGGGAGATTGTAGAGCAGAGAGTTTATAGAAAACGTCCAAACCCTGTTTATGCAGTATAAAGAGCCTTGGAATATTATTACAATTGGTGCAATTAAAAACATAAAAAGTAATAAAAATATGTTAAATTTGTAAACTTCCAAAAGTTTATGTATTAAGAATTTTGTTTCGGCTACAGATCAGCGTTAAGAAAAATAATTTGGAAAAATCTTGTGTGATTTTTAAAAAATAAGAATACTTGTAATAAAAATAAGAAAACTTGCTGAATCCCGCCTGCTATACTAGGCAACTAAAAAAAACCTTTTTCGAACTGCTCATTCTTAAAGTTTGTCCGTGCGACTTATTGATGGTAACGGCGATGTCAAGGAGAACATGAAATGGATGTTTAAATTCAACTAGCATGTTAGGAGGAATCATTAGGATTGGATTGGATAGGATTTTGAATTTTATGTTCAAAATTGTTGCTTCTATCAAATTTCCATTACATTGATTGGTAACTGATGCCATTACAAAGTTTTGGTAGGTTGATGTTGCGAAAAGTAAATCAAGTGCGTTTCACGAACCTTATTCATGATGGTATTATTAATCATCAGCAGCCAATTCGTAAAAATAAAAAAAAATATGTTTATTTTTACGAAATCAAAAATGGCAAACCTATGCTAAAAAATTCCATCATTTTTATGTTTTGACAACGGATGCAGTTGCAGTGACCTCTTTTTTTTATCTAAATTTTCCACCAGCACTGCATTGGTCAAACAATTTTCGAGCAGGATGTTCTTTAAGATTAATTTATTGGAATTTGATATGATTACGAAAAATTTAATGCATTTTATTAACACACATTTCACAGAAACTTAGTGCAAAATAAATATACAACATCTTACTACAAAATTTTTCAACAGGATAAGTAAATCGACTAACAAAATTGTTTTGCATATGTTATGGCAACCACTGTACGTCTTAGAGCTGAATATAAATTTTTAAATAACACTCACCAAACCTTATTACTTATTATTACTCATGTGGTACCTAATCAAAAAGGGAAAATCCACGAAACACATTTTCCAAGTATTTATCTACAAAATTAACGCGTTGTAAATTTTGCTGAAAACAAAAAAAAAAAAACACTGCCTGCCATAGTAACAACTTGAAATCGGAAAAATCCTTGTAGTTTAAAGTATAGAACCATTCAGAAATCAAATAGAATGTGGTATTAAAAACACTGATCTGTTATACTTAAGTGGCTATCCCCGCAAAATTAGCTGCAAAATATTTTTAAAATTCAAAGACAATCGTGATATCTAAAGACACAACCCAGTAATCAGACAATTCGTTTGATAACGAATTCATGTTCCGAGAGATTATAATGATTCTAAGATCTCTATTCTTCTTTCTTTGGATGTGAGCGAAATATTTGAAATCCTAAATCATTTCAACCTTGTCAGGAAATTGCACCGCAAAAATATTTTTAAAATTTTTCTTTATCGTCCCGTAAGCTCGTGCTTTTCTACCTGGTACCTCTTTGTGGTATACGAAATATTTCGTATGAAAGGATTTAATTAAAACATCAGTTTTATTTCAAGGCAAAATTCGAAGTGAAGATTATTGAAAAAATATTTTTTCACAAAACGATTGCTACAATTTTAAATTCAACATTTCCTAACGCAAGTCTTATGTAATGGTCAAGCTCTGAGTAAGTTAATGTTATTTGCGGAGTTCCTCAGCGATCCGTTCAGGGACCCATTTTTATACCCCCACGCGTACTGCGTAAGGGGTATATTAATTTTGTCACGACGTGTGTAACACCCAAAAGGAGGCGTGGTAGGTATGGAATAGTATATATATTCTTGCTCAGCATCACCACCTGAGTTGATTTAGCCATGTCCGTCTGTCTGTCTGTCCGTCTGTCTGTGGACACGATTGCGGCCGCAATTTTGAAGCTATCGTAATGAAATTCGATATTTAAGCTTTTTTTAAAAAAACTAAGGTCAAGTTCGAGAATGGGCTAGATCGGATGAAAACCACGCCTACCTCCCATACAACCACAAAATTGAAAACTCTACAAAGAAGCTAATATTAAAGCTACAGTACTGAAATTTGGTATATGCGTATTCTATGTCAAAGCTGAGGTGTCTTAGAAAAATGGGCGTCATCCACCCACTAACACGCCCAAAATTGAAAAATCTTGAAAGAGGCTAATATTAAAGTTACAAGACGGAAACTCGGTATTTGTGTATTTAATGTTAAAACTGAGCTGTGTTAGAAAAATGGGCGTCATCCACCCACTAACACGCCCACCTCCCATACAACCCCAAAATTAAACAATCTATAAAGAGGCTAATATTAAAGTTACAAGACGGAAACTCGGTATTTGTGTATTTAATGTTAAAACTGAGGTGTGTTAGAAAAATGGGCGTCATCCACCCACTAACACGCCCACCTCCCATACAACCCCAAAATTAAACAATCTATAAAGAGGCTAATATTAAAGTTACAAGACAGAAACTCGGAATTTTTGTATTATATGTCGAAACTGAGGTATGCTAAAAAAATGGGCGTCATACACAATCTAACACGCCCACCTCCCATACAACCCCAAAATTTAAAACTTTATTAAAAGGATTATATTTAAGCTGCAGGAAAACAATTTGATATGTATGTATTTTAGACACATAAAAATAATAAACTCTCTCAAAATCTCAAACAAAAAGCTCATCAATTTAAGATTCTTCCACCCTTAAGAATCGGCCGTGGGAGTATTTTAACTTCGGCCAAGTCGAAGATATACCTTACTAGTAGACACATAAAAATAATAAAATCTCTCAAAATCTCATTCAAAAAGCTCATCAATTTAAGATTCTTCCACCCTTAAGAATCGGCCGTGGGGGTATTTTAACTTCGGCCAAGTCGAAGATATACCTTACTAGTTTTTTATTTATTTTGTTTCGTCAATCAGAGACATTAACTCTTATGTAAAACTTAAAGATATCATAAAATTAATTACAAATAACAATGAGAACATGACATTTTAAATGAAAAATACAAAGAGTACGTTAACTTATGAAAAACTAAAAATCACTTAAAGAGCACTAAGATATATTAATCATTTGCAGAAGTTTAAGGTTGTTTTTAAAGCGATTTCTTGGTATATTGTCAAAGATATCAATCACGGACAATACTCGATTTGTTTCAATTGTGTGCAACAAGTAAAAGGGTAATTTTGAGCGTAAGCAGCTCTATGAAAAAGAACGCGAAAGTAAAACTGAGTCCTAAGGAATCGAGATCGGGTATTAAAGTCTAATAAACCAAGTAGAACAGAACACTGAATATGGTGATGGATTAAGTCACGAATAAAAGTGACAGACTGAATTCTACGTCTTAATTCTAGTGAACATATATCATTTGGGGCACATCTGGTAGTGAATGAGAAAGGTTCCAGTTAAGTTTGAAAACCATGAATTTTGTAAATTGTTTCTACACTTTTTCAATTCTAAGAGATTGTATGGATGAAACAGGATTCCATAAAAATGAGCAGTATTCTAAATGTGGCCGAACTAATACACTTTTGAGCGTGTAGGGGTCATTAAAGTCTTGAGAATTCCTTATTAAGAAGCATGGAGTGAAATTTATTGATAAAATTGATATGGTCTTTATAGGGATATAAATAGGGATCTCTCGAGTTGACATGGATTTATAGAATAATGGTTAATTAAAGCAGATGATGACCTATATAAAGACATTTGGCAACGTTGAGATGTAATTTATTTAATTCACACCAGGTAAAGATTGAGTCGATGTCTTATTGAAGTAAGTGTACATACGCGTTCGATTTAATAGATCGGAATAATTTAAGATCGTCCACAAAAAGAAGGCACTGGAAATGACGTATGACCGTGGGCAGATCGTTAATAAATAGAAGGAACAATAGAGGCCCAAGATGGCTTCCTTGGGGACAAGATGTAACTTTAAAGTTTCAAAATTAAAATTTTATGACAGACTTTTTGCCTTCGCAAAATCCGTAAATTTGAGATCAGTTTGAAGGCCGGATGATGCAAAGTTTTTAATAAAGAAATTACAAAAGAGTGCCAGGTTTGTCAATGTTGATTTACCAGTTAAGAACCCATGTTGTTCAGGGGATATATCGTTTTTGACATGAAAGAACATTTTATCATAAATGATTTTGTCGAAGACTTTATGGACATAGGAAAGTTTTCAAATGGGTTTATAATTTTTTATATCTTGAAATCAATAAAAATATAATTTTTTATATCTATAACCAGATTTATTAATTGGGACGATATAAAAATGTTTCCAATTATCTTAAAAGCAACCCATGGATAAGGAATTTCTAAATATATCAAGAAAAGAGGTGCAGCCAGAGATAGGGGGCAATCTTTCAATACAGATTGAGCTATACCATCAGGGCCTGCAATTGGGCTATTTTTAAGGTTAGACAAAGCAGATTTGATATCTTCTTACGAAAAAGATAGATCACCAAAATTCAAGATTGAGTCAGAAGGTCTAATAAGTGATACCTGATCAGGGTTTGAAGTCGGGAAATAAACAGACATAAAATAATTAGCTAACAAATTACATATAGTTTCCGTTTTATCCGAAGAGGAATCGAGATAAAACATAGAGCTAGGTAATCCATTTGATTTCCTTTAGTATGTTTTATTTGTATTTTGTATTTATATTTTGTCTTTATTATTTTATATACTAGTACAACAAGGTAAGAACCTTATATTTATTGCACTGGCAATTTTCGATTTAAATTGTTAGTGAAAGTCCACAAATATTTACTATTTTCATTGAGTAATTGTTCAGTTGAGAAAATGTACGCATTGTAAAAGAATTTGTTAAGTATGTTAAATTCATGATTAAGAGACAAGAATATAGATTTTAGATTCAAATTAAAAGGCTCTTGCCAAAAGCGCTTCAAAGCTTCAGTATTTTTGTTTTTCAAATTTGCAAGACTCTTGTTAAATCAAGTTTATTATTACTAAAAGTCTATTTCAAGGGGACAATTTTCTTCATGCTCATTTGAATGATTTTGTCAATTGCTGATGATATTCAGCTCGTCTTCACGAACGTAGCCGCTCTTAATGAAATAAAAAACCCTTATTTTTAAAATTCAATTTTAGCCAAGATTGCATAAACATTATAACATCAACATAGTTTGTTTACAAAACACATTTTTTAATTAGAAATAATAATTAGTTATAGAACTAAAATTCTGATTTTTACACAGTCAGTATTCGAACCTATGTCCTCTGCAAGTTATTCTAGCACACTTCCACTGAGATATTGGTAATGAAAATTGAATTGTAACAAAACATATTTAAGAACTGCTCATCTCAAAAAGTGTCAGAAACTTTTGACAACAAGAATTTTTTATATTTTTTTATTTAATACAAAACTTCAGTGTGACTTTTATTCTCTTTTGCAGTGTTTGTACTAGTCGCTAAGATTGCTACTTACTCTATAAGTGTGGCATGCACAATGAGCGATAACTACAACAATTATAGATAGTTCAATTTTTCGCAACTGGTGCCCAGAGGTATGCAGCGTGCCGAATTACAGCAGCAGTAAAAAAAATCCAAAAGCAGCTTCGTTTAAACATATTCAAATCGTTCGAATCAATACTTATTACCAATTTGAAGCGCTACTTGTGCTAGAACACACAGTTTGGAATACTATAATTTAATAGTTGAGATATACGACAGTTGCCAACAGTTTGGAGCACATTGCGGCAAAAACAAACATCATTATCATGTCACAAATATCTATGCCGTTATATGGTTTCTCAATATTCTTCGTTATCTTCTGGTGCGGTACATGGTGCTTTCATCTGTTTGCTATATGTTATGGAAAATATAAGCTTCATAAGAAGTTTTGCAAATTTCCGAATGAAATTCCATTTCCAGCAGTTTCAATTCTAAAGCCTCTGATGGGCATAGATCCAAATCTAGAACATAATTTAGAAACTTTCTTTACAATGGAGTATCCAGTGTATGAATTATTGTTTTGCATTGCTGACAAATCTGATCCAGCTGTTAAACTTGTGCAAAGTCTTATTTCCAAGTATCCATTAGTAGAAGCTTCGCTCTTTATTGGTGGCTGTAATGTTGGTGTTAATCCTAAAATAAATAATATGCAACCCGGTTATGTTGCTGCGAAATATGAATTTATTATGATATCAGATAGTGGAATCAAGATGAAAAGCGACACTCTTAAAGATATGGCTCAAAATATGAGCGATAAATATGCTTTAGTACATCAAATGCCTTTTACCAGTGATCGCGTTGGTTTTGCTGCTAATTTTGAAAAGATCTTCTTCGGTACTGTACATTCCAGAATATATCTAACAGCAAATCTCTTGGGCATAAATTGCCACACTGGCATGTCCTGCCTCATACGAAAATCCGTTATAGACGAGTTAGGCGGACTAAAAACATTCGGTTGTTATTTAGCTGAAGATTTCTTTATCGCCAAAGCGATAATAGATTTGGGCTGGAAAATGTGTATCAGCAATCAGCCAGCATTGCAAAATAGTGGTATATGTGATATAAGCTGTTTTCAACAGCGTCTCATTCGCTGGGCCAAGCTACGTGTTGCCATGATGCCAACTACAATTTTACTGGAGCCCCTATCTGAGTGCATGATATTAGGAGCATTTGCTTCATGGGCAGTCTCAGTTCTGTTTCAGTTGGATGCAATAGTATTTTATTTAGTGCACATACTGGCATGGTTCTTATCGGATTGGATACTTTTATCGATAGTGCAAAATGGTACATTGCCATTTCATAAGTTTGAATTTGTTATTGGATGGTTATTTAGAGAGTTAAGCGGTCCTTATCTATTTCTTCATACAATGTGGAATCCAGCAATACGCTGGGGAACACGCACCTACAAGCTGCATTGGGGTGGCATAGCATATGAACTGCCTGAAGTCAATGAAAAAGTATTAGCAGCAAGAGTCTTATAACATCGTTGCGTAACATGATCTTGAACATGCTGAATTTTGAAGTTTACGTTAAGAAATTTAATGCAGTATTCAGCTAGATAAGTTAAATAATATACATGCACACCTAAATATGTACTGCAATGCAGTTGATTTGTTAAATTAATTAATAAGTGAAAATTCTAAGAGAGAAATAAAATGTTGGGAAAAAAAAAATCGCTTTTTGATCAATATGAAATTTTGTTGGAAGAGAACTTTTGAATTGGCCGACTTTGAGTTTTTCTCAAAACAAGAAATTTTCTCAGAAAATGTAGTTTTATGCATGGTATAATAATAAAGTAGATGCAGCGCTGGTTGTGCTGTCTTTTTGTTACTGCCGATATTGTGAAAATCAGTTTGCAGTTAGTTTTTTTTTTTTTTGTTTAATTTTCAATGATGTTGGACTTGAACCACTTTTTAATTGCTTAATTTCAATAAAAACACGAAAAAGCACAATTTTGTACAACTTTTAATTTAAGAAACACAACAACTTCAACTATTTTGCTTCGCTTACAATTTTTAAATTCTTGCTTTCTATCGTCTTTCTCATAGCTTCGAGATTTTATATGAGTTGTCAACTTCGTTTTGACATTCCTCGCAGTCTCATCTAGCGAGTTTACCTTAAATTGCTGTATCAATCGTCAAATTTATAAAAATGGGTGTTTTGATTTAAAAATTTCTACTTCCCATGCTAATATCTTAGTCGAATTTTAAAATATAAATAACTTCTCAATTTTTTTTCACTAATGTGGGTTTTTTCTAACATCTATTTTTATCTTTTATCCCTTTATCCCCAAACTTTATTTAACCTTTTATCCCCAAACTAACTAATTCATCGTTTAGACCTACTGATCATGCCTTTATCTATTGTTATTATAAATCCTTGTTTCATGGTTATTTTCCATCATATTAGAAAACATTACACGCTACTATATAAAAATGGCACCAAAAGATCGGTTGATAATTAAAGCGGTATTGCTATATAATCAGCAATTCCAAAGCTATTCCATATAAAATTATATGTTTAAAACTTACATGCATTATAAATCTTCTAATCATTGAACAGCAACATGGTTTCCGTAAAAGTAGATCAACTAACACAAATCTTATGACTATGATCGCTGATGTTCTAACTTAAATGGAAAAAGAACATCAAGTAGATGCATTCTACACCGACTTTAGCAAAACCTTTGATCGTGTGGATCATGTTATCTTGGCTTCAAAATTGGTAACGTTTGGTATATCAGGATTTTTGCTCAACTGACTGAAGGAACCTTATCTGAACCAATTTTAGTCACATCCAGTGTACAAATAGCCATCTTGGTCCTCTTCTCTTTAATATTTTGATCTCAGACCAGAAAGTATATCAGATAACTTTGCGATATTCCACATCTAATGTATGCAGACGATCTAAAAATATAACATCTTTAAAATAGGAAACAGGTGTAACTTACTTACAGTCGAAACTGTTATCTCTTGAGCACTGGTGGAATCAAAATAAGCTTTGTTTAAATGTTAATAAATGCTACATTAATTTAATTTCTGCTATATTAATTTAGAAAAAAACAATTTTTACGTCCTCAATAACATTGAACTTTATACAGTAAATCAAATCATTGATCTAGGAGCAGTCTTGGATAATAAGTTATGATAAAAACTGTATCTAAGTTTTCGCAATTCCACGAGTTGGGTCCAAAATTCTAAATCTTAAAAAAACAATGAAATATGTCCAACTAAACTAACAACTCACTAGCTTAACTTTCCTGAGAAAACATCCACAAACATCTGAGAAGACAGTGTTAAGGAATTTATTTTATACTTTAACATTTCATCTAAGCCCTTAACAGAAACAAAAATTTAAATAATTGTTTGAACTTTATTTCACAGTAACTCCATTAGTCAAACGCATAACATCAAGTCCAGGAATGATAAAAACTCAAATTGCAAAAATTTCTTATACTTATCCAGACGACAGATCGCCGCCACATTCTACAAAAAAATATATAAAACCCATGACTACCATGATACAACGTTTACACACTGAAAATCCAATAACTCCAACAACACCACGTAGTGCTCAACCAACTCAAGAAACTGTAAAATCTAATATAGAAGATTATGCACACAAGAAAAGTGAACGTGAACTAGAAATACGTGAAATACAAGAAATGCTCGAAGAAATAACAAAAAATCCGCCAATTTTCAACGAAGTCACAAATGAACTGCCGACTAGTTTTAAAGAAACAACGAACGAAACGCCGAAATTTAAAGAAATAACGAACGAATATACAAAGATAATTAACGAGCATAAAACGAGCCCAGCAAGAACTGGCGAGAAAACAACGCCACCTAACAGTGCTGCGGGAGCAGAAGAAAAAGTAAACATTCCAACACAGGCAGAGCAGCCAACGATGACGACTGAAAAATCTCAGACCTCTGCAACATTAAACCACATATTCCAGAGAAGTAAGACTGATCTTAACCTTCTGCCAACTAAAGCAGCTACAACACGTTGGCGCAAGTCAGTACGCGAGCCACCCAACGAACCGCGCTCCAAATCAACTCAACCGCCAGTAACAAAATCTAGCGAACTGCTGCCAGGCGGTAGTCCGGATAAAAAGAAATCCTACAATCCTCAAGATGCTCGACGTTTTATGGAAGAGCAACGCAAAAAACGACAAAAAACGTTAGAATTTCTTAGCTCACATCGTAGTCAACAGCAAAATGAAAAGGAGCAAATTAAGCGACGTTTAGAAGAGCTACGCAAATATTCGCGCAAGGTTGTAAGCAAAAATTTAAAGAATGCACAAAAACGCACAGGAGCCACAACTATGACAGTTGCTGGTGGCGGAGCTAGTGAGGTTGCTGTAGCGGTAGACGAAGCTAGTCCTAGAAAAACAGCCAAATTGGACACAATAGTCTTCAAAGGTGCGCAAGACAGAAAGAATCGACAAAATAAAAGCACGACAAAAACAACGAAAAATGCTGAACCCAAAACTGTTGCACCAGCGGAGAATCTAGGCTTGGAAATAGTACGCAAGTCTGAAGTGCAAAAAGAAACGCAGTACAAAGATGGCGGCAAACCAAGTGCCTTAATGGAAAATCAAAAGCGAGTCGGTTTGCTGCGTAAGCCTGAAATCAAGGATCACTCATTTGGCGCCATCAAAGAATTCAGTTTTGACAAAGAAAATGTTGCTCTGGACTTACTAACGCCCAAACTGACTACAACTGCAGAGCAACCACGCATTAAGGAGAAAGTGGCGCCAACATCAACCGCTTGCGAGATGCAGCAGCCAACTGAAGCCGAGCCACCGCAGCCACAACAGCATCAAAGTGTTTCCATGAATAATCTTTTGCTAGAAATGCCAGAAGCACGTCTGCAGCGCACACGTGTCGTGCGCGAGCAGGCCACACAAGTGCGTGAGTCATCATCGCTTATGCTGGCTGCCGATACGGCAAAGGCTTCCACTCTGACGCAGACGCCAGCTCCAAATGAACGCACTGAACTGCCATATTGGCTTAAGCCTAGCGCTGTACAAGTTTATCCCTATAATTTTATTATGGCTGTGCGTAGGAAGCTAGAAGCCATAGCTAATCCACCCCAACCAAGCACAATCAAAACCAGCTATGAAGAAGTGGGTTTGAAGAAAGCGGCAGATACACCACTCACGTCTATGTCCAAGGATCACAACGCCGCTACAGCACAACATAATGTAAAAAGACGTCTGATGGTGGCAGACATAGCTGAGGAGAGTCATAGCGACGACATTGCTACACACAGCCTAGACAAGGCAGCCAAAAGGTCAGCAGCTAAATCGAAGCAAAGCTCCCAGAAGTCACAGGGAACTCCGCCTCCACCAGTATTATTGTCACAAACCACCTACTCAGATGTAACATCAAATTTTAGCTCCATATCCTTGGTGTTGCCAGCTTCAAATACCTGCTCGGAAGTGTCCTCCATTAAATCTGATTTAAATGTTACTCATACCAAACCATCTAAGGCGGCTAAAACTGTGCAATCAGCAGAAGAAGATAATACCACCGTCTCCAGCTCCATATTCAACAGTCCTGAAAAGCAGCAAAAAGTCGGAAAAAGAGTTGAAGGTGGAGAATTTAAAGTGCCGCGTCCTGTCAGTCCGCTCTCCTTGGAGAGTATTGAACATTTGAAAATCAGCTCAAAAGTTAAAGAAACCAACATTCCAAAACGCATACCACTGGAGACTGCCGAAGTGGTAGAAGTAGACTTTAATCGCCTGCTACAGGATTTCAATCGCAGCCTGTCACAAGTCATTGAAGTCAACGAGCAGCTAAAAAGCACGCTCGATAAATCACAACTGCTCATTAGTCCAGAACGCAAACATTCCTCCAAAAATTCCACGGAACACCAACAACCAATCGAAGATGAGTATTCAACGGATTTTGAAGGCGGCTCCTCAGCAAATGCCGAATTTGAGCAGATAGCCACTAAAGTTATTAAGAAAAATCCGTTGCCACATTATAAAAAAAACCTCTTCGAATTGACAAATAAAGTAAAACCTTTGCAAACATCTTCCAAATCTGATACCGGAAGTGGTGCAACCTCAACGTCGCTAACAAAAAATAATCTACAAGACTTGGACATCAATTTAGACTCCGTTGACAATTCTAGTGCTGAACAGACAACGCCATCGAAAAATAAGTTAAGCTCTTTGCGAGAAAGCAGTTCTTTGACGAGCGCAAATAGTTTGGACAAGCGTTTACAATCAATCGAGCACTTAAAAGATAATCTGCGTGAGAGTATTCTAATATCTAAAGCTAATCGCAGTGAAATTAAAACTAATGCCGAACGACTTATGCACAATTTAACAGCCTCACCTAAAGAAGAGAAGCAGCCGCTGTTCGATACCACAACTGCTCAATTATCTGTTTCCAAAAAACAAAAGCCAAGTCACAGCCTATCAAATTCCACAGTTGATAGCCGCCGAGTGTCTTCAAGGCGTTCGCTTTTATTGCACTCCGCCTCCGAACGCAGCGATATACAGACCGCGCTCAGTGAAAACGATGCCACCTCAGCTCAGTTAAGCGCATCTGCACAATCTGCAGACGCAGCCACGATGTTGAGTGCATCGCCAACTTCATCGGTAGCCGATAAATCATATACTTTTGACAGCAAGTCAAATTCGCCCAAAGCCAAAACCTTTACCATAACTTCAGCAAAAACAAAAACAGAACTTGAAGAAGCCGAAGAAGATGATGAAACTATAGCAGAGGAGCTACAAAATATTGTGACAACACCACAAAAGCAAAATAATAAAAATGCGCCGAAGCTGCAGCAAGGCGATCACAAAACATCCAACTCATCCGCTGAGAGTTCACCAAAAACGTCAAACGAATCGGGCGCGACAAAAGCAGCTTATGTCAAAGCACACATAAATCGCTCACGTGGCGATTTTATGCCTGCTGCTGATGATGATAATGCAGTGTCCAATGAGAGTCACTTTCAAGCTGCAGCCGTTACTGCTGCTATCGCTGCAAATGATACAAGAACCGACTCCGATTCTGCAGCGCCACCGCCTAGTTATAAGGCTATGTCTGCTGCTACCAAAACTGTTCACTCACCGCCGTCGCACTCAGACAAGTCCATTACCTCTGTACAGCAAAAGTTTGCTAGCAAAACAACGAAACATGCTCGTGGCCATGAGCTCATAACAGTTTTCAATCAATCCGATATGGAGCTGTCCATAATAAGTTCTCGTAATGGTAGCATTTCGGAGACCTCGCTTAATTACTCTAGCGTAGGATTGGTATGTTTTTCTTAGATTGCTTGTTATTCCTTTTATTTTGATAATTTATATTTCTCTTATTTTTAACAGTATGAAAAACTAATACAGACTGAAACTACTAAATCAGAGCATCTAACAGTGTTGTTGAAAATGCGTGAAAAGGCTCTGCTGGATCGCACTAAAGGTCAAATCGCCTGGCTGGAGCTGCAAAAGGAACGCTATAAAGCTAAAGGCCTGCTTATGCAAATCACTGCCATTAAGAAGAAGCAACGTGGTATTCTATTGAAAATGGAAAAGGAACGCGAAGAGATTAAAAGGTTCATACATTTTATATTTCTTTTTAACTTTGATAATATTAACAGTTTTGCGATCAAAAATCCGTTCTAAAGATGCTAAAAGAAGTTATCGATGTGCAATACAAAGTTTTAAATTCATGCTGCGCTGTTTATTAAGTGCAAAATTAATAATTTTTTTAATAGAATCTTAATGACCTTATAATTTACAAATTGTTTACAAAAAAAAAAAGGTGATAAGACACGACTTTGCCAAAAGCGTAAAATGCTCTGACATGTTATTCCGCACTCTTTCTTATGCGTGGTAGTGATTGTGCTTGTGTGTGAGTCGAAGATCCAAATGCGGAATAGAGAGAAAACAAAGTGCGTGCGATTTTTATTCGGTACATTTAAGGTACGGTTTTTTCCATTTTCTGGTTTGATTTAAAAATATTTTTTTTCTGCACGATTGTCACCTCCTTGCACGTAATTCGATCAGAATGCCAGTAATGCATTAACAAATTTACAAAAGATATAGCACACTAAATACAAAACAGTCACAACTCAAAACACATGACTTTTCAGGAAAAGCGAAAAATAAAACTCTTTGGTTGAAACTGCAGAAGAAAAACAATTTTCATTTAACACAAAAACTTCATTCTTCCTTTAATATAGATATGTTTTTGTCGCTCTGCGCACTTTCTAAAAGTTCTTCCTCGAGCACACATCTAGGTATATAGTTGTCTAAAATCGTGAAAGATAATTTATTAATCAGCCGTCTGTACCGAAACTTACCTGACCCATTCAGCGACCAATTCTATTTCCGCGCTACAAAAATTCGAATACTATTTTCGCTCTTTTACCAGCTTCATAGTTCCCGTCTTTAGTTACTTGATGTGACCCGTTAACGACCCACAATATTTTGAGATAATATTAATATTATTACAATATTTCAGACAAGCTTTGAAAATTTTCTTTCATTCAATCTCACTAGCTCCCGTTTATGGCGACAAAAAAATAAATTTAGTAAACTGCAAACTAAGTGACTAGGGTAGACAAACTTCGAAATCTATAAATGCACTGCCCACAAGAAGGTATAGATAAATTTTGAGAAAACCCCACACCTCCTGGCAACTGTTTTTTTAAACACAAACAAAAAATCGAGTTCTTGTTGGATCCTACACGGTATATTCTGTTTTTGGTGGTTATTTTTAGTATATTGAGGATATATAATCTATCTAACATCTTCCTTTGCGTACCCTTCTCTCTAATAACGTCGACTTTGTCAAACAAGTCCAACGTATAATTCCAGAGGAAAAGTTATTTTTGAGGACGAATATTAACCTAACGTTCTATATCTAATCAAATACGTTTTTAGGAAGCTCCATAACCTTAATCAAAATCCATACAAGTTGTTGTCTATTATATCAAATAGTCGTTTCTTATTGAAACACCTCAGATCAAAGGTTAAAACGACAAAAACTCGAACGGTACTTTAACTGTAAACAAGACGTAGACAGTGTCTGTAATACCCACAATGTCACTCTCTGGTGTGTCTCCGGATACAGCCATGTAGAAGAAAATGCAAAAGAGATTAGCTGGCAAGAAATGGTGTAACGATAAACACAAACAGATCCATTACAGACGTATGCATTCCAATAGGCGTCGCCAAAAGAAGTATCGACCTCAAAACAACGTCAATGCTAACACAAACTGGTCTTCCAGAAGTGACTGCATTATAGCTATGAGGTTCTGGCCAGCACTAAAGCAGAACAGAACTAAGAGCCTTCTCGCTCTTGTCTAAACGAGAAATTCGGATACTGGTGGGAATCATAACAGTTCTCTGCCCTTTCGATGTGATGGCCATTATGATTGGATTACCGCATCAAACTTTTGTCGAAGCTGTAATAATCCGGAAGAAACGGAAACAATCATTCACTTTCTGTGTGAATGGCCAAATCTACAGAAACGTTGAATTCGATACACAGGGAACATATATTTCAAAGATTTGGAGCAGCTAGTGAAAACACCTCTGTTAGACATATGGAAGTTCATTTAGAGCACAGAATAAGGTTCGGTTTTTTGATCATGATCAAAAAGCACAACAAAGCAAATAATGTTTTTTGATCAAACAGCACAATCCCTAACATGTTATTCCGCTCTCTTTCTTATGCGTGGTAGTGATTGTGCTTGTGTGTGAGTCGAAGATCCAAATGCGGAATAGAGAGAAAAAAAAAGTGCGTGCGATTTTTATTCGGTACATTTAAGGTACGGTTTTTTCCATTTTCTGGTTTGATTTAAAAATATTTTTTTCTGCACGATTGTCACCTTGCACGTAATTCGATCAGAATGCCAGTAATGCATTAACAAATTTACAAAAGATATGCTCCCTTATTAAAGACCACTATAAAAGTTTTAAATTAGTTTGTCTTAACATGTTTACTGTTCAAGCCAAGATGTATTTAAAGAAGGTGGCAGAAGTAGATTGACGTCTATCATATCCACACCGTAGTGCTGTCAAACTTCATTGCAGTGCTGCCACTTTTACTTTTTCTTTTTATATGTGGGACAAACATTTTGAGAGGGTGTTTTGCTATAGAAAAAAAAGAGATTAAGCTACAAATAGCGTTTTCTTTATTCGAAAAAATTCTGCATTTTTCAAAACATATTTTTTGCAAAAAACAACAAACAACACACACAAGACAAATCACAAGCAAAGTAAACAAAAAGTCGCTTAAAACGCGTGTAGTTCACTTGAAACCGTAAGAATAAGTAACGAAACAACAGCTTTTCAACATATTTAATATAGATTTCGTATTAATCACAACAAAAAATTACATAAGAAAATTCACAAGAAATATACAAAAAACTCGAAGCTGTTAGACGAAGTGACAAGGCATCGGATTTTTCATAGGATTATTTTTCAAAATACGGCATCACTACGTTTTTTCGATTTTGACATTGCAGCGGTGTTGACTTCTGAGACGTCAACCTACTTCTGCCACCTTCTTTAATACATCTTGGTTCAAGCTTTTTCCTAAATCTTTCCACACATCTAACACACACTTCGCAATGTAAATAATTTTATTTGAAAACTTCAAATTTGCTTAGAACAATATAATTGTCTCTTTACTGGTTGTCCTTTTTGTGAATTTAATTTATTTTAAAACTGCTTCAGAGACTAATTCCAGTAGCAACTCATACGAAATAAAGTTAATTGTGTTTTAATGATATTGTGCATATAAAAAGCTTGTAAATTGTACGGATATACTGAAGTTCAATCAGTTGAACATTTTTTCTAAGCAAATATTATTCTGGTGGTCTTCTATTTTAAGGGTCCAATCAATTTTATTTTATGGGTTTTCATGTCTGGATTACATGTAAGTGATCTCCATATGGTAAGGCTCTCCATATTCATCGTTCTTAGAGCAGCACGTTGTCTAAGTTAAGTCGATAAAAGCTCTAAAAATTGTTCGTTGACATTTGACAACTTGACAAATGTCTTTTATGCTAATATTCGGACATTTCTTTAAAGGATTTTTAACGGCTTCGAAACAGGTCCGTCGAAACAAAAGATTCATCTGATCTAATATAAGTTAAAAAGTTTGAAAAGCAAGAAATATTACAGTTTAATCTACATAAGATAGAATTTTAATTAGAATTCAACAGAATTTTAATTAACTGCAGAAATAGTTGAAACTTCAAATGGCAGGTGACTAGTAGATAGAAACTGAAAATCGCTTTACCTCAAGACTGGATGGCACACTTTGATTGGTACGTTTTCTCTTATGTTTAGTATTATTTTTTGGTTTTTTATTTGGGTACTAAGAGACCCAATCAAAGCAGGTTCGATCAAAACTCACTGGAACATAAACTTTATTTGCACTACTGTTACAATGGTGGTAATTCGTAAATGATGTCAAAACTTATAAAAAATTATTATAATGTCGAACTTCGAAACTTTTTAAAAACATTATCCAGCTACGGAAAACACCCTGCACGTAGAGCGATCGCCTTTGTATGAACGCCATCGTATTTGTCAACTGGGGTAAAAATTTCAATATTTAATATCCAATAAATTTATTGATAAGCTTGGTTCAAACAAAAACAAAGTAAACTTATCGAAAGGATTTTTTTATATACTGGTTAATATTTTTATCGGAACCCTGCAAACATTTCCAATCGTTTCAGAATCACCAGAGAATCGCTTGGAAGGTGAGACAATCGGTGAGCTCTTTTGAGTGTCTTCCGGGTTTCGTCGAATGCAAGTTGCTGAGGTGGCCAAATCGATTCACCGGAAAGATTCACCAACGAATCACCGTGAGGGTCCATAAGCGATTAGCTGAAAAAAGTCGCGAACGAATCGCCGTTAGGGTGCTAAGTGATTCCCCACGAAGAGTCGCACACGAATCGGCAGAAGGCAAACGAATTGCTTTTAGGGATAATCAGCGATTTGTTGCAAAGCATCGCTGTTTAACATTACAAGTTGATTTATAATTCAAATCAGCGTGCTCGACAGAGGTTGTCAATTCAATGAATTTTAATTTACTAGGTGTGTTTCCGTACTCTACTCTGTGTAAGTTCTGTGTAAAGTTCGGGCTGCGAGAGTAAAATTAAATTTGAGGATAGTGACAAAAGTACGGAAACAAATTCTAGTAAGTTTCGAGCACAAAACAGCTGATTCTGACAGCAGACGTATCAAACGTAAATAGCACCAATTGAAATTATAGTGCATTTGACATATGCTTGTTCTTCTTGATGCTTCTTCTTAATTTACTCGTAGTCTTGAGTTCAAGCACACTCTGGTAAACTTCTGTGCTCGAGAGAGCGATTTATGCTTGTTCTACTTCTCACATTTTAAGCACAGAAAGTACGGAAACAGAAAATAGTAACACACAAGCTACACAGTGTGAGTACGGAAACAGACCGACTATTTCAACTTTTTGAAAATGTTTACAATTTTTCAGAGTCTGCTTCATTTTTCAATAATAGATTTTGAAAATTTTTCAAAAAGCCATCTTCCAACTATAGCCGAAATGAGCGCAGTAAGATTTCGGAAATTTTTTGAATCGAGCATTCATCCCTTGGGCTAACGAAAAGTGATCCATTTTCCAACGATCGCCGGTATGAGCGAGAGAAGACTTTGAACATTTTCCATCGCTTGGCCATTCGTAAATCTATCCATCCTTCAACGATCACCGGAATGAGCGAAGGAAGTTTTTGAAAATTTTTCTTGAATTGTGCATTCATCGTTTGGACTATCCAAAAGAGATCCATGTTCCAACGATCGCCGGAATGAGCGAAGAAAAATTTAGAAAATTTTTTTTAATCGCGCATTCATCGCTTGGGCAATCGAAAAGTGATCCATCTTCCAAATGTTTGCAGGGTAGGCTGTGGTCTGTCCCAGTGTTTGTAAAGCCAAATACTCATTTATCCAGAATCGTTAGTGCAGGCATTGTTCTGTTGATTATGGTAAAAACAATAATGGTTTTAAACCATTTATAAGGTGTTGTGCATTCTCAGTTCGTAATGCGTACAGAAGGTATATTCAGTAGTGTTTCATTGTCAGTAGAAAGTTTTCTGTTATGACGGGTGTTTACTCCTGGTCTAAATCTCCGAATAGAACCATCTTCTCGGACTAGGAGAATGTTATTTAGACGTTTTGAACATGCCTCTAAACTTCTTGCTTGACATCAGCTGGTTTTGTGATATACGGTCCGCCGAAAGTATTTCATTTTGCTCCTAGCATCCGACTATTGTTGGGAAGGATTCCCAAACCACCATCTAATGAGATTTCTTTAAGAAGTGCTTGTTAATAGTCATTACGTCAAAGTGCTGCGCGTTAATTTAAGTTTTTTAGGATAAAGTAAAAGAAAAGTGAATGTGATGTGATGATATGAGAGATACTTCTTCACTGGCTATTCTCGTAAGCTAGTTCTGGACCAAGATTTAAGCAGTATGTATAGGCAAGAAAAATTCTAGCATTTCCGTTTAAGTTTATCTTTGCTACGAGCAGATCCTCCTAAATATTTTTTGCTACGCCCAAGTTATACTTGAAGGTATTTTTGTTTTATTTTCTTTTCATTTATTTAATTTTTTTTTTTTTTGTATTTTCTATCTTTTCATTTTAAGTTTGTATTGCTGTTAAATTTATGACTAAAGAACTTTTGCCAAGCTAGCATCATTTGCAATATAAATCATTAAAATAGATTTGTACGTCTGTCTCGGGCGCTAAAGATCATGAAATTTATACTAGCCCCGTCTGTAGCGTTGTACGGCATATACATGTGTGTGTGTTGCGGTTGGGGATGTGCGGATGGTTGGGAAAATGTGCGTCAAATTGGCGCCTTAATTATTTTAATTTTTTTTTTTTTTCTCTCGATTGTTGCTGGCGCAACATCACACAGACAGACAGACAATACGACAGACAGTCGAGAAAGACAATGTACCGTTAAGCAAATAAACAAACAATGTGCTCGTGTTTATTTATTGTTAGTTCATCAAATTTTGTCTTTTTAATTTGCTTATTAAGATTGGATAGTGGATTGGTTTTCTTTCATTGTAAGTACAATTGTTCTTGTTTTTATTGTAAATTTCTATGGTCGATTGTAAATTGAATGGGCCAGCGAAATTACTTGAATGTATGGAATTTAACACAAATGCTTTGATTTCTTTACGCCGCATTGATAGTAATTTATTGCGGCTTAACCAATGAGAGGAGAGTAGCAGATGTTTTTAATGTATCTTGACATGCCACAAATTAACTTTGAAAATAATCTGGTATATTTTTTGTATTTTTCAACTGCATAACTTTCAGGGTTCGTTCGGTTTGTTATATTTTTTCGGTACAAAGTATCAGTTTTATTAAAAAAACATGTAGTTGACTGTGTCATCAACACAGCCGTAGGTATTTATTTAAACTTGACAAAGTTATGTTAAAAATAACAAATAAATAATCAATTTAATGCCTTGGTTTCCAAAACCACCAAACAAATCGTTGCCACAAAACTCTTGTTTACGAGATATTTGAAAAAACCTATATTAACAACCCTTTCTCGTCGTATATCTCGAAAGGTTTAGTCTACGAAAATTTTGTGAAATATTTTCTAAGAAACAAAAATCGCTTTGGCCCAAATTCCTGTTTACGATATATTTAGCAAAAACCGAATGTTTGCATGCCACTTCTGGATAAAATTATCTAATGAGTAAAATTGGCGGCCATGGCAGTGCGAGCCAACCGATCGCAATAGCCCTAGTTCAATCCTCATATCTGGCAAGAAAGTTTTTCAATGGAAAACATTTTTCTCATAGTCCGTCACTTCTCTACAGACAATAATGGCAAACCTCAGAGAGTAAACAATGCCTTGTAAAGCTTCTTGAGATCATGACCATTGCCCGTTCGGAGTCGGCATAAAACATGTACGAGATATTTGTCGAAAAACGATTTTCACGACCCATTCTGTCGTATATCGCAAAAACTTTTGATCCTACTGGAATTTTATACAGCCATGTACACATAAAGAGCACAAATGTTTACTCTTTTTTTAACTTTTATAATTTATTGGACTCCAGTGTAACGTTGTTTAAAACTCCGAAAGAGATGTTCCGTTACATAGGTACTTCTATTTGTCCAAGCCATCTGTTTTTGTATATGCATATACGATCTGCAGTGGTCATATAAATAGCACACATGTTAGTTCGTTAATAGGAGTTAACAAGATCGGGTTATAGTAAAAATTTGAGTGATTCATTAAATGAATTAAGCCAATTCTGCTTAAAATGGGTCGTGGAAAACATTGCACTTCGGAAAAGATTCAGTTATTCACGAACTTAAAGTTCGAAAAGTTAAAAAACTGTAAAATGGTCTATAATGCCCTCATGTTGGTTTAATCAAGTTGTTCGAATAATTTTAAGAATAAGCCACGCAATCCTAGATCGCCTAAAACCATCGTATCTACTAATAGACTTATACATCGCAAAGGTAAGGCTGATGCTTTCAAGTCAACGAAGCAAATCATCTAGAAAACTACATGAAGCTTATACCTACCAGATCATACTGGAAACGCGGTGCACCATAAACATGAGGATGTCTTTATTTCTACACTGACGGGTCAAAACAAAATGGCAAGGAAGGCTACGGGGTCTACTCAAAGGAGCTAGGGTTTTCCCTGGCCTGTAGGTTGAACGATCACTGTAGCGTTTTCTTAAGCTGAAATGATGACAATAAATGAGGTTGCATCATGGCTATCAAAGAACGTTGTCTCAAAGCGAGAAATTTATATTTTTTCCGACAGCCAGGCTGCGATCAAATCATTGGAACAAATTACCAGTAACTCAAAATCAGCCAAAGAATGCCAGGCTTTATTGGGGGAAATTTCTAACTATTTTAGCATCAACCTAATATGGGTACCCGGGCATGAAGGCATTAGAGGGAATGACAAAGGCAGACGAGTTCGCTAGAAACGGTACATTGGTAAAATCAGTGGTTCAGAACCCAACAGAAGTTCCGCTAACTACTCTCAAGTTGATGCTCAGCGATAATACTAAACTGAAAGCCAACATCAGACGGGCTGAACTCTCTACCTATAAGACTTCTAGGCTTTTATGGCCGTCGGCATTAGAGGGAGTGAAAAGGCAGACGAGTTCGCTAGAAACGGTACACTGGTAAAATCAGTGGTTCAGAACCCAACAGAAATTCCGCTAGCTACTCTCAAGTTGCTGCTCAGCGATAATGCTAAACTGAAAGCCAACATCAGATGGGCTGAACTCTCTACCTGTAAGACTTCTAGGCTTTTATGGCCGTCTATTAACCTCAGGCGCTCTAGAGCGCTGCTCTCGGTTAGACCTATCCATCATGGTGGCAGTCATTACATGGCACTGCCTGATAGGCAGACATCCTACCAGACTAAACCTCTTTAGGAACGACTTCTGTAGAAGCTGCAGAGATGATGAGGAGCAAGAAACCATACCTCATCTTCTATGTCTCTGCCCGGCGCTCGCCAAAAGGCGTCATAGCAATCTCGGTTTCTACTTGCTGAATCTAGGCCAAGTGTGCTGCGGTATCTCAATAGACCAATTTGGTCTTAGTGAGCTGGTGTAATTATTACATAGGCTGCCGCCCCTATCTAACCTAACCCTAGCGTTTACATGGGCTTATGTTAATACAGTCGACCAATTTTATAAAAATGTGCTCTGGACTGAGGAAACTAAATTTAATAGCGTCAGACCAGATAGAAAAATATTTGTTCAGTGCCCCAAATGACGAGAATTGAATCCGAAGTATAAAAAAAAAATCATTTAAGCGGAAGGAGGAAGCAATCTAATGGTTTGGGCAGATAAAGGTTTGGGCACTGGGAAAATGAGAGCTTTCAAAAAACGCTCAGAAATATATATTCAACTTACCATTTTGCAAAAAATTACTGTAATTAATCGCACTTTGAACACAATAAAAATGAAAATCACTGTTGATTTTTACATACGAAAATATGTTGTCCACTGTAGCTATTAAGCTTATGCGTGTTTTTGCTTCAGCTGACACTAATCCATAGATCCATAAAACAATTTATAAACTTGAAATTTTTCACATAATCCTTATCTTTTTATAAGTATCCTGAGTTCAAAATTCGAAAAATGAATAAAAACGCTGTCTGTCTTTCATTGAACGTGACGCCATCAAAATCTATTAATCTGCCATCATCGTGGTTTGAACCGTGATCATCGAAGAGTTGAACGCTTTAACTTGATGCCATTAGCCTGATGGCGTCTGAGCGAACAAACTGCAACAAATATACAAGCCAGACGAACACGAATATTGCATGCATCAGGTTAAAAAGAAAACGAAGCGACAAACACGAAAGAGAAAGAAACATAACCAATTTTCTGCACTGGAGACGAGGAATAACATCGAATATACTACAACACTGCTGCAGGAGTATTTAAACTTGAGCCAAGTCGAAGATATTCCTTACTGGGTTTTTCTTTTTCTTACGTGGCGGCCATTTCCACACAGGTTCACTAGTTAAGAAGCATGTGCACCGGTTTGGCAAACCTGTTGGCTTGTTGGCAAACATTTTTGATTTTCTCTGTCTAACAAAGCAAAAAAAACACCTATTCTTTTCACCTATTATTCTACCTTTCTACTCCTACTTTAGCCAGAACAAGCGTACCAAACTAATTCTACGACTCAAAAGGACAGACCTCTCCGTTTTAGTTTGAGTACTTTTAGGACACTGCTTGATAGGTGCACATCCTCTCCGGCTGGGCATTGAAGCCAAAGAGCGTGGAACATCTCCTTTGCAAATGCCCTGCCTTAGGGAGAAAGACGACCATTCCTACACTCACTAGCAACAAATGTTGGAAACCAAACCAAGCCAAATCGACAGTTTTATTAAATCTACCATGGTCACAAATAGAGGCCTAAGTGCGCGAGTCAACACTATTACTCCCAACCTAACATAAGGTTTTTTAATTGCATGCAACGAAGCTGCATTCTTGTTACTTTAAGCAGCTGTCTACGTTGCCTGATAAACTCTTTCCCACATAATTTTGTAGCGATAAACCGAACTTTTCAACTCATACATTCATATTCATTGTAGCGTAGCTCCTGTTCCCAACGAGTAATAATTTCATACAACGCCGTTGCATTGCCGTGCAAAAGGTGTAGACAGGCCAAAAATTTGAACTAAGCCAGCCGCCTGCCATTTTGTGCAAATCATAATTTTATAGAATTCCAGTGCTTGCCATACTTCGTGTTGCACAGTTTGCCGTCGTTTTAAATACTTTTTTTTAAATATATTTATCTCGAAATTGATTTTATCTGCCCCGAATTAAGCTGCATCTCCTCTGTGCTCTGTCTTCATTCAAATTAAAATACCGTCGCGTAAAATTAATAATGACAGACAGTCGTCGTCGTCGCCGTCGTCCCAGTTCAATGTATGTTTGTTTTTATGTTCAACCCAGACAGACAGCGGGAACGTGCGCAGGCTTTCAAAACAAATCGACATGCTTTGAACTCTGCGAAAACTAAATTACTTAAAATACGGAAAAAAAACAACAAAGCAACAATAACAACAACAAATCACCACAGATTTCGCAAGAAAATCCACACAGAATTTCCTCCGCCCAAGCATTATGCCTTACTCCAAAACATACGCACTCCGAAGAGCAACAAAAAAAAATAAAAGAAAAGAAAACCATTATCATGCGTTGTTTTTCTACAGCACAAATAATATCAAATCCAGAAAAACACAAGAAAATTGAAATAAATAAATTCTAAAAATACAAATTTACGTTTTCAAAACTCTTCAAATTTGTGCTCTATCTCTCGCTCCATGCGAGGATTTCCATGCTCTGACTTTTCCGTATGAAAACGCGTCTAGCGTGCGCGCTCTCTTCTGCTCTCTCTCTCAGTGCCTTCGTCATAATTTTCCACATTGGCAGCCGTGTAGCAGCATGTATAATTAACTGATTTATTTTTATAAATCTTTTGTTGTTGTTGTTCCATTCTTTTTATTTTTCTGTTTTTTTTTTTTTGTGTGTTGCGTCTTCGTTGCCCCCCAATTTTTTGAATATTCACAAAAACATTCAGCGCCCATTCATAAATTTTTTATTTTAGTTCAAAACAGAAGCAAAAACAAAAATTGTTTACATTTTTTTTAAAAAAAAACTTTCTCACCTCTAATGAGAGCGAAAATTGAGAAGAAACGCTCACGCATTTTCTGATGCTCTCTTACGATTTGGCGCATTTGGAGCGCTGATCGTAATGAACGCTTTGCTTTGTGAATGAGTGCTCCAAGGAACGTGAAAGCAACGAGTCGTCGCCTTATCGACGCTCATTCGTTCGTTTTAAAAACGTTACGGTTTTAATATATACATATATGTATCTATATACTATATATGGATATTAAATTTTGTATTTAAAAAAAAAAAAAAATCTCGAAAATTATTGGCATTCTGTGCTCGATCGATTGATTATACGATGTTATTGTGCTAACATGATATAGCTTAAATGTTTTGTTTTTTTTTACTTTTCTTTTTCAATTTGCACTTGTTTTTTTTTGTAATTGCTTAACTGTGACGTATTGAATTTGAAATTTTTTTCAACGTTGTCGCCAATATCAACATCGTCGTCGTCGTAGTCGTCGCCGTCTTTTCGTCTTGGTTGGCCGGCAAGTGTTGTTTCCGGCTGGTAAAACTTATCTATTCTATGGCATAAGCGCGGCGCTAAAAGATGCATTACTTATGCTTAACTCAACCTTGAATATTAAGTTGTTGTTGATCGTTCGTTTTAAATTTCGGAACAATCGCATTAGTTGTACAAGGTTTTCTCTTTTTGAAATTTAAAAATTTTCAAATTCAACTCAGCGGCGCCGTTTATAAAAGATACCCTGTAAGTGTCGCCGTTATTTTTTGCTACAAAATGTTATAAGAATTTTATCACAGCCTTTTAAAAGCTTATCTTATCTTTAGAAAATTGTATAATTAACTAAACATAATCGCTCTGCCATTGCTCAAGACAGACAGACATACCGACAGACAATACTGCTACTTATGA
This sequence comes from Tetanocera ferruginea, assembly GCA_958299015.1. NCBI lineage: Eukaryota > Metazoa > Arthropoda > Insecta > Diptera > Sciomyzidae > Tetanocera > Tetanocera ferruginea. Next base: position 43,722,170 of record OY282640.1, read on the forward strand.
ATTCTTTTCATTATGTTAACCAATCTCAGTATAAGTATGCCTAAGGTGACCAGTCGCGTTTTTCCCTCAAAGTTTCGGTTTACGGAAGACCCAAACTACACCCTCAGATCAGTCATTATATTTTCTGCTGAGAAAGGTTTGAAACTTATTAATAATTCTTGAATAAAACATTCTTGAAAAAACTGGATCCAAAAAAAAAACATATTGAAACAAACTAATAAAAACAACTTACATTCAGAGTTGAATCAATTTCAGATTTCAGTACAAAGTTTCAAGAAGTAAAAACTAAAACTCGAGTCAAATCCACAAAAATGCACGATTTAACTGATCTTAACCGCAAAGATTTCTGTATTTTTACTAACGAAAAACTATCTCAAAGTGTATAACATCATACTTTTACAAACTTAAGTAACTCTGCATAAAAGTGTGCAAATTTTCAGACAACAATCACAAACATAAGCGATATAACTCAGCTTACCCGCAAAAATTTCTATACTTTAAATAATTCTACGAAAAAAGTGCCTTGAAGTGAATAAATTTTCAAAAAAAATTGGAAATATTAAATTTAACTCAGAAATAAAAAAAATCTCAAAAAAAAATAATTGCTGAGTTTTTAGTAACTTGTGCCATAAAGTGTGCAAATTTCCCGATAAATACGAAAACATCAGATTAAACTCAGTAATCAAGAACTTCAAGTGCGAAAATTACAGTTTTCAGTAATTCTATAAGAAAAGTTCGTCAAATTATGCATATTTTCAGACAAATACAGACATGTCAAATCTTACGTAGAAATAAAAAGTTTTCTAAAGAAAAACTACCGAGATTGAAGTAACTTAATGAACGCAAAAGTGTCCCAAATTGTGCAATTTTCCAACAATTATGAAAATGTCAGATTTAAGGCAGAAATAAAAAAGTTAAAGTGGGAAAAATTGCAGAGTTTGTAGTAACTCCATAAAAACAAATCCAATGCAAACTTTCAGACAAATACACAAATGTCAAATGTAATTCAAGCAAAAAAATTTAGAGATAAAAAGTTACAGTGCTTTATGTAACTCTATAAAAAAGTGCCTCAAAATGTTCATAATTGCAAAAAAATTAGGAAATGTCAAATTTTAACTCAAAAGTAAACAAATTTTTAAAGGAAATATTACCGAATTTTAGTAACTGTACGAAAACATGTGCAGAAAAGTGTTCAAATTTAAAGACAAATACGGAAAAGTTATATTTAACTCAGAAATTAAAACTTGAATTAAAGATAAATCATAGATTTCTTAGTAACATTATGAAACAAGTCCCCAAAATGTTCAAATTTGCCGAAAAGAGCAGAAATTTGAAATGTCAGAAAATCAAGAAGAAAAATTTTAACAAATTTCTTAGATGAAAAATTACAGAATTTAAAGTAACTATGAAAAATAACCTCAAAGTGTTCACGTTTGCAAACAAATACAGAAAATTAAATTTAACTTGAAAGTAAATGAATTTAAATAGAAAATAATGCCGGGTTTTAGTTACTCTACGAAAACATATGCAAAAAAGTGTTTACATTTTGAGGCAAAAACGCAAAAAATCAAATTTAACTCGGAAATTAAAAGTTTAATAAAAGAAAAGTTACCAAGGTTTTTAGTGATGTTTTGAAAACAAGGCATCAAAGTGTGCTTATTTGCAAATAAAAACAAAAATGTACAAATTAACTCGAAAATAAAAAATCTCAAGAGATGAATTGCAAAAAATGTTAGACAGAAAATTAATAGTCTCAATTAAGTAAACTCTATTAAAAATTAGCCCGAAGTGTTTCTCAAAGACAAATTACCGAGGTTTAAGTAACTTTATGAAAAAATGACTCAAAGCATACAAATTTACCGATTGAACCCGAAATGTCAAATTTAACACAGAAAAAAATGCAGGAGGAAACATTAAAAAAAAACATTTGATGAAAAATTACAGAGTTTTAAATAAATCTATAAGTCAGAGTTAAAGTACTCGTTTGCAAACAAATACAAAAATGTCAAATTTAATTCGGAATTCATAAATTTTAAAGGCCTTATTTGCCTTAAAAAAGTGTTCAATTTTCCAATCATAAAAGTCATATTTTATAAATGAAAAATTTCACAAAGGAAAATTTATGAAATTTTGGTAATTCTTAAACGTCACTTTGTCAAATGTTAAATTTAACTCAGAAATAAAAAGTGAAAATTACTGAATTTTCGGTAAAACTCTATGAAAGAAGTGACTCAAAATGTGAAAATTTTTTTAACTCAGAACTAAAACCAAATTCCATTAAAAGAAATTTATTAGCTTGTGCAAATTTTGTGAAAAAAAAGTAAACACATTCATATAATTTAAGCAAAATTGCCAAATTATTAGTTACTCCATAAAAAATTGCCTCAAAGTGTGTAAAATTTCAAACAACAATCTGTTGGCTTTTTAGAAGGTGCCTCCAAGTGTGAACATTTTCAGACTTTAACAAAAATGCCAAATTTAACTCAAAACTTAAAAAAATATAAATATAAGAACTTACAGAGCTTTTAGTAACTATAGGAAAAGTGCTCCAAAATGTAAAAATTTTTCGAAAAAGAAAGAAATGTCAGATGAAACCCATTCATTTAACTCATTAGATTAAAGAAGATTAAAAGAAAAATTGCCGAGTTTTTAGTTACTCCATAAAAGAGTGCCTCAAAGTGTGTAAAATTTCAAACAACAATCTGTTGACTTTTTAGTAAGTGCCTTTAAGTGTGAACCTTTTTCAGGCTTTAACAAAAATGTCAAATTTAACTCAAAATTTAAAAAATTGGATATAGAAGAACATAAAGAGTTGTTAGTAAAAGTGAAAAGTGCTCCAAAATGTAAAAATTTCCCGAAAAATACAGGAATGTCCGAAAGAATACAAGAAAAATTACCGAGTATTGTTGACTTCATAAATGAAGTGCATTAAAATGTGAAAATTTTCAAACAAACACAAGAATCTAAAATATAACTGATTCTGTTGACTTTTTCTCTGCGCGCGAAGACCTATGGTTAAATTTTGCAGCTACGTTCTTAACTATCTCTGTTGACCTGCCAAAGGATAGTTGTAATTTATGCATAATAATATATTAAAAAAATCAATTTAAATGTAACCTTTTCTGAGCAATATTCCAGTCATTTCTGCGTACCAATATTTTATGAAAAAAAGAAACTGGTCACCTTAGCTATGCTGCTTAATTTATGCTTGCTTTCATATATTACTGAAATCACTGCGCTCCACTCATTTCATTTCAGTTCAGTTCAGTTCTGTGCCTATTCTTTATTTACAAATTTTACAAAACAAACTTCCTATCAATGTTATGTTGAAATATATATTCCGCTCGTGCCGCTACGTTTAAGCTTATTCAATGATATTTTAAATCAGATCCCAGTAAACCGAAAGATAACACAAAAGAGGCAATTTAAATATTTTATTAACACTCTTAACAAGTTATTGTTTAGAAAGAATAAAATTGAAAGTTGTTTGGTTTCCGCATAAATAACAAGTTAATATTTTAAGTATTTGTTATCAAACAGAATCAAATTGAATATTTTGTGTATCAAAATAGTTCAGATAACATAATAATATTGATAATAAAAATAATAAATAAGAAATTTTTCTTAATACGTTTAAAAGAATTTAACAAGCAATTCTATTACAGCAAAACAAAACAAAAAAATCACATAAATTTTAAAGTAATGCGCAAATATAACGAGATTTATTTATATCGTAATTGAGAATTTTATGCTAATTTTAAGAACAACAAATTGCACGTATAAAGGAATATAAAACGAATTGGAATATAAATGCTGAGCGTTATATATGCCGTACTCTAACAAGTATTAATTGTCATTTAAAATATAATAATTTATTCAAACTTGATAATTTCAAAAAACATGACAAAAGTTATTTTAACTTGCCAAAAATATTTTTAAGCAAGTCTTTCGAAATGCAAAATTTTATCTTAAGATTCTTAGTTATAAGCAAAAACTTGCATATCTTTCATTTGTATATTATCTTTATAAGTTGACATTAGTTATCTTTTGTTGTTTTACTTAGGTCGGTTAACGCTTGTTTGTGCGTTCCGCATATCAACCGTTCGCAGTGTACAATGCACAGTGTAGCGAGTGTGGGCAAAAATGATAAAAAATTTGTCATGTCGAACGAGTGTCAAAATATGTATTACTAGTTCTTTCCCGTCAAAAATGACGGGGCCGTTTCCACTATTCGATTTTAAATTATTCAAATAATAATTTTTAGTTCCAAATACTTACATATAAAATACCTCAAAGTTAAAACGGAAACCATACTAGGTACGACGAAGTATGTTTAAAAATTTTTTGTAAAACTGAAACTTTCAAAATAAATGTTTTTGAAGTTTCAATAAATCACAAAACATAAAATGCCTAAAAAAATCAAGCATTCCGCACTAACATTTTACGGAATTATGTTATAGTAATGCTTACCGCACAGAAAATTATTTTCTATAGTAAGAAGAATCAGTAGCCGGGATTCAAATGGTTGATTTTAACATGATCAGTAAATTTTTGAATAATTTATAACAAAATGTACAATATAAAATATTGAATTTTATCATAATATCTCAAGTACATGAGTCCTAATTTGAGGACCAGACCTTTTGGGAATCTGTAATATTTTTTTATGAACATTTCATATAAAACAAGTTTACAGTATTCAGAAAAAATATTTCTCGTAATTTTATCTCAAGATGGTTCTCAGACGTCACATCAGTAGGATAAACCGCCTTGTTGCAATTTCAGGTCTTTCAGGACCCATAGCTGTTAACCCAGAGCAGCCAGCCAATAACTTGGTTGCTTAGAAAACCACAAAGAATACGAAAAGAAAATCAAATCTCCGTAACTAAATGAAGGATGATTTTTAAAGGGTTAAGTTTTACGGTCTTAGTTCATTGATTTAATTGAAAAGAGTTTCGTTCATTGCACCTCTGGATTTAAAATAGATCACTCACTATACACTATAGAAGTAGTACATACAAAAACTTAATGTGCCCAATGTCCTCTAAAGTTGAGTAGAGACTCCATGCTGTGATTCAGTTCGTGCAAAACAAAAACAACACAAGCAAAAACAAGGAAACAAAAACAAAAAAAGCAGCAGGCGCAACATAAGCAGCTAATGATTGATTTTTCTAATATAAAAATGTATATTTTTCTCCATAGGTTCTGGTATTTTGTGACTTTAATATAAAAGGGACAAAATTCAAAATTAGATATTCGTTAAGCTCACGATATAACTGATATTTAAGCATATATATTATCATAGAACGATGAATATTAAAGGCTGCAGGTATGCCCTAAAATATTGCACAAAAACGTTTCATGTCTTTGCAAAAATTTGTAAAAATGATCCCATACAAACCGCGCTGTAAGACTTAATTCTACGTCAAAACAGAATATTTGCAATAATGTATGAACAAATATTTGGAGCTATTTACATTTTAAAGATTATTTCACGTAAATGTTGCCCTCGGCTGCAATTCTTAAGGTACTATACAGTGTGAAGCTATTTAAAACAACACCTTTTTTATTAATTTTTATACCCTAAACCTGAAAGGTCAGGGTATATTAACTTTGTGCAAACGTTTGTAACGCATAGAACGAAGCGAGTCCGGTATAGAAAAGTATATATATTCTTGATCAGCGTCACCACGTGAGTCGAGCTATCTATGTCCGTCCGTCCGTCCGTCCGTCCGTCTGTCCGTCTGTGTGTTGTCCGTATACACAGGATAAGAAGAAGGAGTTGAGATAATTGGATGAAACTTGGCACACATGGTCACATGTACCCAAGGACCTGCACTATTGAATATTTTTGGAATCCGCCCACAGACACGCCTACCTCCCATACAACCCAAAAATTTAAAACTGCATAACTCAGCTCATAATAAGTCTACAACAATAAAATTTGGTATGCATGTGTTTTATATCAACACAAAGATGTCTTTGAAAAATGGACGTCATCCGCTCACGGACACGCCCACCTCCCATACAACCCAAAAATTGAAAACGCAATAAATAAGCCTCTGTTTAACCTAAAGAGCTAAAATTTGGCACGTATGTTTTTTATAACAAAAAAAAGATGGTTTTGAAAAATGGACATCGTCCGCCCATGGACACGCCTACTTCCCATACAACGCGAAAATTGAAAACTGCATAGCTCAGCTCATAATTAGCCTACAACAATAAAATTTGATATGTGTGTGTTTCATACCAACACAAATATGTCTTCGGAAAATGGACGTCATCCTATCACGGACACGCCTACCTCCCATACAACCCAAAAATTGAAAACGCAATAAATAAGCATGTGTTTAACCTACAGAGCTAAAATTTGGCACGTATGTTTTTTATGACAAGACAAAGATGGTTTGGAAAAATGGACTTCATCCGCCCACGGACACGCCCATTTACAATAAATTTTTTTTTTTTTTTTTCGTGAAAAGTGGGTTTAGGGTATTTCATAGTCGGCCTAGACCGACTTTAGACTTTCTTTACTTGTTTTTAAATAGTATTGATTAATTATTTGAGTCAAATTTATTAAAATTATGTACAGCTAAAGTCGAATTTATAAAAAAATGTTTTTTTTTGTTTTTGTATTTGTTGTTTCTTTTCTAGAGGTCGTTGAAGTTGGCGTGTTTAAAAAAAGGTTGTAAGTTGGTTTCTCGTCTACAGCATTTTCAAGGCGTCGGAAAGTAAAAAATCAAAGTGCATTCTTCAGTTAAGGGTTGTAGTTGAGCACTCTACCTACGCAAATAAAAAAAAAAACAAAACAAAAAAAAATGGCATGCGTTGAAAAACAAATTTACAAAAAACCCCTTTTTTTGGCAGTGATTCTTAGCCATAAAAAACAATATATAAAAGTTTCTCGGCTTTTTATAGGTAGAGTGCTTAACAGAGTTTATGAAAATCACAATGAATCAAGATTCATCGAAATCGATCAAGCAGAACTCGAGATATCTTAGAAACCAATTCGAAAAAACTTGTTTCGAGAAAAACGCGATTAAATTTTCTTCTATGAACGATAATATATGAATAAATGCGCGACATACGAATGTAATGTATGTTATATCTTTTTTTTCATTTGATATTTTTTTCTAAAATTTCGTATACGTATTCTTAAGACCTTAAGAAACCAGATTCTAAAAAAAACAAAAAAATTGTTTTTTATATTTAACACACTGTAATAGTACCTTAAGCTCCAATTTTGGCATACTTTTTCCAGCATTCCGGCCGATATATCATCAATGCCAGCTGTTATATTGTCTCCCAGGGTTGCAATTGTGGCTAGTTTGTCCTGTATACGAGAGGCTTCACGTAGTCTCACAAAATATAGTTTAGTGGGGTCAAATCACATGACAAAACGTGAGAGATATTGCTAACTAAACTTTCCTCCTAATATATGTCCAGGGTATCACGTGCCTTATGACATATGCCACCGTCTTTCCATTTTGAGCAAAAAAAAATGGCTTGCTTATAACATTGGAATTTTCATTATTTTTTTAAAAGAACGGTCCAATGATACCATCAGCCCACAAACCGCACTACACAGTGTATTTTTTATTGTGCATTGGCAGCTCTTGAACCGCCTCTGGGTTACTTTTCAGACCAAATTCAACAATTCTATTTGTTTCGTACCCATTGTGCCAAATATGAGCTTCGTCACTGAAGACAATTTTTCGATAAAAAGTGATTCCGGTACTAATTTCGGTACCAAAATTAAATAGTAGATGAATTTTTTATCAACTTTTGTACTGGAGACCCATTTATGTTTGATTTAAAAAGAAAATCAAGCTTATCAATCAATTCCTTTCATATGAAAACACATCAGTTAGTCATCAACTGATAACTGATGCTACAATACATCGATCTATAAAATCCTCTTTGATGAAAATGATCCTAGAGAAAAATGAACTCAAATATCTCCTTTTCAATCAAAAGCAGACATGTCCACTGTAAATTTTCAATCAAAACCAGATAAATCCAAACAAGTTTTCATTTGTGTAGTTTTCATTTAAACCAGAGACCCAAAATAACAGTTATTTATTTTTTTTAGGTTGAAAAAGTTGTCGATATTTTGAAAAATATTTAAAACGTTGCTTCATAACAGTTATTTTCAATTTATATTTTTTACGTTGCCTGGTAAGAGTTATTGTAGAGAAATAAATTTTTACGTTATTTCTAATATATAAAAATTTCGCGTCACGGTGTTTGTAGTCGAAATTTTTTTTAAATATTTGGTAGGTATGGGAATAGGTCATAAAGTTTGTTTTCACCCTCCTACCCGCTAGTGGCATTGCATTTTTTTAGAACACAAATTTTCGGTAAAGTTTTGACCTATAACTGACCTAGAACTAACTATTGAGTCGTGTCCTTCGACTAATAAATTTGAGCAATCTTTGGAAAGGGGGCATGGCACCGCCCTTATTGTCACTATCCAATAAAAATCTTCCATTTGCATCGTTTTTAGTTGCTTGTTTTTTACTGTATTTTTGTTTTTTCTTAAAATGAGTAGTTGGTTCTTCGTGTCATTTAGTTTTATACAAAATTTGAATTTTTTAATTCTATGGTTAAGAAAAATCAGAAAAAGGAGTACAGCAACTGCAATAATACTACTGTTTGCCTAAACAAAAAGTTTATGCTATTCAGGAGTCTAGTCCAAGTGCAATTGTACTTATCTTTCTCTAACAAACAATTTAAATACGTTTATACAAAATTGTGAAATTCGCGGTTACTCGCTGAAATAACATGTGAAATTACTGAAATGAATGATTTTTTGAATGAAATATCAATTTCTTCTTTGCGTTCTCATACTTATGTAACTAATTTTTTTCCAAAAAATCACTTGTACTGCTGTTGCCCTAAAATACGATTTAAGAATACACTTACGTTGCATTCACAATTGCATTTTTTATGAATGCCTTATTTTGTAAAAAGTCCTTATTCTCTTACTGAGAGCAAGAAAATAAAATTACAATTGATACAATCTTACACATATTGCCCGTAAAAAAGTAACAAAGATTTTTTATTTCATACAAATTATGAGCAACGTAAAAATTTTTTCTCGTCTATAACAGTTATGAGGCAACGTAAAAAAATAAAAATTGAAAATAAAGTTATCAGCAACAAACAAATATTTTCTTCATTATAACTCTTATTTCAGAGAAAAATTTTTTTTTTTAAAATAACAGTTATTATTGATAAATATTTTTTTCTTACAATATAACTGTTATGGTCCAATTTTTAAAGATATTTCTTATGACAGTTATGACTCTGATTTAAACTTTAAAAACTTTTTTATGTGAAAACGTTGGTATGAATCGAAATAAAAATTGTACTTTTTGGCGTCAAATTATACTATTTTTTTTTCTCCATGAATCAAATCGAAATAAAAATTGTACTTTTTGGCATCAAATTATACTAATTTTTTTTTTTCTCCATGAATAATACTCTTTTTTGATGTATGTATTTAATAAATAATTTAAAGTAAAGTAAACATATACATACATATTTAAATAAATATAGTACTCTACATTCAGTTTTTAAATTTTAATCAAGTTGCGGTTACCCGAGCCGGCCCAAAAATTTTGTTTTCAAGCCTTCGTGCTAGAAAGAGACAATCATGTAATACAAAAATAAAATAGTAGAGCTGATCAGGATGGCAGTTCGTTTGAATGTGTTGTAAACATGGTTGTAAAAATTCACAAAAAGGCATTGAAAATTTTATAAAATACAAAAAAGCAAAGAAAGTCGATATGACGAAGACCAAGTGTATGAAAATGTACTAAAAATATCTTCGTGGCACTTACGTACTTTTTATTATAAAATTGTACTGAAACAGTTCAATTGTACTGAAAAACCCAACACTGATCCTCATTTAAGGTAAGGTCATATTCTCGACGTTTTATATACATACCTCTCATATTCCCAATTAGGGAATTCACAGTTTGCTTCTAAAGTTAACACCTGGCAACTTTAGAAAGATATTTCAATCGAACTGTGAGCACCGCTTTTTGTGTTTTGGGGCTAAATTGCAAAAATAGTTTTCAAAAATTCGAAATTTGTTCAATAACATGCCTCGAATGAACGGAAACGAAGAATTATGGAAAAATGTACTTACTTCTTCGACGATCCATTCTTCTTCCATTTTTTGCAACAAAATTAAATCAGCTGATTAGTGATACCACATTAGCACAAAAGAAAGACATGAGCAGAAGTGAGATAACTTTAGCAACAAGTGGTATCTCAAGTTTGTACGTAAAACAAAAACAATGAAAGTTAACACGTGCTAAAATGTTCTAAAGTTAATAGACGGCAAAGTTAACAGAGCAGATAATACAGAACTGTGAGCACCCTAAATGTGCACAAAAACGGATGTGAATCCATTTCGAACCCGTTCCGTCAGCGCGGAATTCGTTTTTTTATGTTTCGACGGATCCGTTTTGAACCCGTTACGAGTTCGTCGACGCGGAATCTTTTTTCTATGTTTTGACGGACCCGTTTCGAACCCGTTACGAATCCGTCGACGCGGAATAGTTTTTTTATGTTTTGCCGGACCCGATTCGAACTCGTAACGAGTCCGTCAATATAATATTTAGAACGTAAACATTAATGCATTTTTTGGAGTTTTTATAAATTTTCTTGTTTTATTTTTAATGGATAAGAGATAAAAATACAATTCCGTACTTATTTTTATTTTAAATAACTTCCTTATATCATTAGCCACGTGTCCCTGAAGCATTTAAAAAAAAAACGAGTACGTTACGAATTAGCATTATTAAAAAAATCGAGTCCGTTACGAATTCGCAGTATTAAAAACAAAACGAGTCCGTTACGAATTCGCCTTATTAAAAAAAAGGTTCCGTCTCGAATCGATAAAACGAGTCAGATACTGATTCGTATATGAAGTCCGTTGCGAGTTCGAGACGGAAACGGGATCTGTTTGGCAAACTGGGATGTTACGTGACGATTTCTAACAAATTAATCTAACCGCAAAACGTGTTAAATAACTTAGTTCTAATAAAAACTGTTTCTATTATTTTTTCCGCCACTGTACGTACCAAATATAAGTTTTGAATCGGAATTGATTTCGCTATAAGAAGTTCCAAATTCCAATTGTTAACTTTTAAACGAAATTATCAGATATGTCCAAATTTACCGGTTGTCTATTCCGTTATGAGTTAAATGTAACAGCAATCAAATTAAATCCATTTTCATACGAAAAACGATTAGGCGCAGTTAGTTTCATTTCGATTATATTTGCATAAAGATTCACAAAATTGAACCCGTTTGTTTTTGAATCTGAATACCTGCAAGCTATAACTGGTTGCGATCAAGAATTTTTTATCACTTTAATTAGATTCTGGTACAGCTGATGTGACTTTTCATGGAAAAAACAAACAATATTCCGATAGCGCTGAATTGTATTTGGATTTTGTTATTTCACCAAAGCGTGACGACACAAAATTATATTTATGTTAGATTTAAAAAGAATGAAAAAAACAACTAACGCTGCTGTGGTTTGAACTAGGGTGGTAATATACTGGTGTGGTTTGAAACACATCTATTACATGGTAACATATCTTCTCAAGTTTACAAACGTACGGAAAACGTCCAAGCAAATGTCCGTCAGTTTTTTTACAAAAACCATTGTAACGTGCAAGACTTAACAAGGAATTATTATAAAGAACTGACCCGGCAAGTATAGTTTTGCCCAAAATAAATTTTTTGATTGAAATAATTTCGAACATTTACGATTCCACCCGAATTTTTTTTATCGGAAATAAGCGATCATCACAGATGACGCTGAAGATAGCAGATGAAGTCATGAAACACTTTTCGAATTCATTTGAACTCATGTCCTACGTATTTTTATACGGAAAGCTGGCCAGACGGACTTCGTCCTATTTAATATTTGGTGAAAATAGAATAAAATCAAGTAGATAGTACTTATTAATTGCATCATTTTTTTTAAAATTTAAATAAATAATAGAACAATGATTATATTCAATTTAAAGATCCATGAAACACATCATGATTTTTTCGGCACAAGTCACATATAGCTGGCCGTGTGAAAAGCATGACATTTACAGATTTATGGCGCACACTTCCAGGGACTGCCCTTGTGACTTGTTTATGGTCATGGCAAATGCAAGTTTCGCATTTGAACTGCAATGGCAAATTGGTTGAAGTTAAGGAATTCCCGGAGTTGGGTTTTATTGTCCCTTGAATGGCTCTGTCAAAATTCTTTCCACTACCACATTGTAATTTAGCTTCGTCACAAACAGTTTGATTCCATTGCACAGTTTCGGGGCATGCAAATTTCGTAGCATAATGATGACAGATCCAATTTTAAGACGCAAATGATGAGGCGGCATGCTAGGCAAATCCAAAGAATTAAGAAATTCCACTGGATAATTGACGACTTCGTCAGCGTTTTCAGTGCGATCGATCGATTTTTATGAACGCTATTCTCCCAGAATTTGATTTGAAACGTCCAATTCAAGCCATTCACATCAATATTTTTCAATGTTTACGATAATGTTGACCTTTGTTCGGTTATACATACAATAGTAATGAGTTCAGCTTTCGTTGAAGTGAACTGGCAAATTGCAGGTAGAATGGATATTAAACCACTTGAAATATCTACCGGAATTATTCCATTTCCGATTCTCAGCAGTATTTTGAAGAAAACTTCGGCGGTTCTATATAGCTAGTATTGTATACCAGCCCAGTATAATTATCTCGCACCTTATAATAGAGATTTTCAATTCATCATTAATTATCAAATTTCTAGATTTATGCTGATCTAAAAGGATTGGCATGCAGCTGTAGTTTCGATGCTTGCCAAATCTTCGCAAGATTGAATCGAATTTTGACCCATCCAATTCTAAATATTTGACCCATCCAAAATTTGTTGTAGAAACCAATGTGCGAGAGAGCCGCAAACCAATCAATCCTCATGCACCAAGAAGTGTCATAAATTTTAAGAAACCACGAGAACGTCTTATATTGGCAGTGGATATGAGACATCCTCCCTCGAATATTCTTAATAATTCCAGCTAGTGACTGATACATATAAGTTTTAATTTTGTATCGATCTTAGCTTTTTTAAAAATACGATTTAGACTGAATTTTGTTCATTTGGCTTTATTTAGCCTGATGTTAATATGTTTAATATATCCATTATTTGTTTGAATCTGCATGCCAAGCAGCCTTACATTGTTTTTGATTAGTAATAAACGTACATTTAAACTTATTTTCATATTTCTTATTGATTACTTGAAACTTGATTTGTTTCACGAACAAATCCCATAATATGTATTAGTTCAGTCTTATTTTTGTTCAAATCCAATTTTTAAAATATTTAGAAATCTCGACCAAAAAAATATTTCATAAATTTTGTGTTTGACCTGGGTCTCTATGAACTAAGTAAAGCTTGGTGTCATCTGCAAATTGGGTAATTTTAATATATGCGAAGAAATTATATAAACGTATAAAATAAATAATAAAGAACTTAGTACAGAACCCTGTGTGGAACTTCGGCATCTATCTTAAAAATCTTTCACATATACCCATTAAGTCGAACGGCAAATCTTCTGGATTCAAGCACCCCATTCGTTAGACTTAGACCCCTCAGACTAGACATGGGTAACGCAGCGTTGCGTTGCGTTATTGAGTTGAAGCATTTAAATGCGTTACTGCGTTGATACACTTCTTTTAAAATAGGTAATGCAATAGCGCATTAATACACGTGCAACACTCAAAGCAAAGCAAACACCAAGAAAAACTTTGAAAGCAAATGTACAAGTTGTACGGTTCATCGAGCACAATTGGAGAAGACAGAAAGTTGAATCAAACAAAATAAAATATGCTTGTATTATATAGAAAAAAAGTTGCGGGGAAGATGCTGTTAAGCATGAATTCTTGGAGCATGTCTGATTGAATTATGCTTGAGCACACATGTGTGAGTTTATTTCAAATTGAACATGTTCGATTTAAAAAGTATAAGCAAACTTAAATCCAACTTCAAACTTGTTTTGCCCACCAGAAATGTGTATGTATCTGTTTGAAAGCTAAATTTAATGATAAAAACAACCATCTGCTCACTTGCTTGAATTTTGGGTTTTTTAATTTTTGGTGGATGCTGAAATCTGCACTTTATTTAGTTAAATTTTATACTAACTACTATTTATTATTTTCTTATTAATGAATATAACCATAACATTAAACATTGTAAAAGAATTTTGATGTTTTTTTAATTTCTATGTATGAGCTGTTTATCACTTGACTCAACGCACTATGCAATGTTTTACTGCGGGACTTTCTGCGCTGATACGCGTCTTGATGATACAGATACCACAACATTTTGAACAGCGGCATGACGCAATTGCGTTAACGCATTTCGCTGATACAGTTTGCTTGCGCTTGAGTTAGTGTGTCAGCGCTGCAATTTTCACTGCGTTACTCATGTCTACCTCAGATTACTTTCTGTTTTCCCAACTTGAAAAATATTCAATAAATGGCAAATATAAGATTAATTAACAGGTGAAGGAAATTTGAGGACCGCGACATTTTTTTGATATTAATGTAGGTTAAAAAACGTTCTCTTATCCGTATTCGAAATTCAGTCATTTTGAATAATCTTTTAAATAGTATTTTATTAGCATACCACACCACTTACTATTTTTGCACCAACTCTTGTATGGATTCATAACACTGTGCGCTGTGCTATCCACATCACGTCACTGCATTCCATAGCGCTCAGGCTTGACTTAGAATGCTTGCACTGTTTGTTTGTTTGTTTTCATTTTTAATTGGAATTCATATATATTTTTTTTTGCTCTGCCTACTCCTCCCTCTCTGAGCTGAAATGAAATGTGAAACGTTTAACAATTAATTTTGTGCAACTATCTAGAAATTGTATTAGCGTCGTATGAACAATTGTTTGTTTGTCTGTTTAAAGAAGAAAAAAACAAACATGTATGTTCATAATTTTTTAGCCACTTCGACACAGACATTCCTATTTTAACGTATATGTTGAAGCGTTATTTTTGAGTTATACCTATTTTCTCAATTTTTACCTTACTAATCACAAAATATTTGCTTATCAGCAAAATGTTAATTTTTTGCAGCTGTCAAATATTTTTCTAGAGTTATTTCAATATTTAAACTTTTGCATAGTTTTGTTTTGTTAAAAGTTTTCAACAATCTTGCCTGCCATATGTTTGTGGATTAATTATACGCAACTCTGTATTAATTAAGACTAACTCGAGCAGTTGTTTTTTTTTTTTTGTTTTCTTTCATTGCTTAAACTTGCTGAACTTTTTACATAAATTTTCATTACTTTTGTCTACAACCTACATACCATACAATGTTTGTTTATATTAAAGCTTGTGCCACAAATATTTTGCATATTCATACAAATTTTATAACAATGTTTTTTTTTGTAAAATTTCAGACTTTTACAATCTACAAATTCGACAACATCAACAACTCATTCCTCGGCACGACATCATTTTCATCATTCAGCAGGGCTACAGCAACAACAACAAACAACATCGCCAAAGCGCAAACGCGCTGAAACAAGATCAGCGCCACCACTTCTACTACCCTTGCCCATACTACAAAAAACCACACGCAGCAGCTCAACTGCACAGCAGCAACAACAACAACAAAAAATAACCACCGCCCACTCGGCGCCAATAATACGTGCCAACTACGAACTCGAATCAAGTCGCACCCTCGAAGAATTATTGCAAAAACGAGAAGCCGATCTGCGCAAGCGTCGTGAACATGTGGAACGTTTAATGCTCTGGCATCAGCGGCTCGATCAGGAGGAAGCAGAAGTGCAACAGCTGGAACTTATGCTCTTGAACTACAATAATGTGCATGCGCAACCGCTCAACGAAAACCATTTGCCGCAACAGCGGCAGCAGCAGCAGCAGCAAACAGCCAGCAGCGATAAGCAGCAATCGCAAGAGCAGTTAACAGCAGCCACCAAAGCGAGCCCACACAAAAAACAAGGACGTGATGCCAAAATGGAGCGACGTCTTAAAGAGATCGACAAAAGCTTGCGCGAGTTGAGCAGCATATCGGTTAGCAACAATAGTGCCACATCTACCGATGAGACTGCCACTTCCGATGCTGACTATGTACGCACGAGTGGTAATAAACTAAATAAACTCTGGCGTCGTCTAACAACACAACAAGTTGAACGCTTTGAAGCGACGCGACGCTATAAGCTGTGCAAAGCCGATTTGGAACGCCTTTATGAGGAAGCAAAGCTCGCAGTACTGCGTGACTTTGCGCAAGATGAGCAGCGTGTCGCGGTGGAATTGCTGGACAAAACTACCGCAACAGTCCTGCCTGAAAACAGCTTACAAGAGTACCCGATTCATGAAGCGGCTGAGATCACTAACAATAACATAGTTATACCTCGTTTAAATTTAAACTTTAGCTCAGGTCAATCCGATGCTGAAGATGCAATGGTGCAGCTAACACAGGAAGAGGACTTAACAGAGTCAATGGCAGAAGCCGTTTCTACGCAATCGACTTTGCCACCAACAACACAGGGCGACACATACAGTCCATGTGCAGCCGAAGAAGAATTTATTAGGCAAGAAAGTGGCAGCAGTTCCTCGTCCACGTCCAGCAACTGCTCTTCGCACAGTAAACACGCTCCGCAAGCTTCTGCAGAGTCTATCGAGCGACATCGTGAGCAACTACTCGAACGTAATGTGCAGAAATTCATGGAGTTAACGCAACGTTTTAATGGCGCACAGCCGGGTGATGGACTGCAACGTAGTCTCTCCGATACACAAATTGCTGAAAATAGCTCTGGCGTATCCAAGAAATCCAGCAATAAAGCGGCTATTAGTCAGCGCAATATAGCTTACTATGGTGTAAAAACCCAAAAGCGTCCTTCAAAAGTGGTCAACGTTGAAATAGCCAACAGTTTGAGTAGCGCCTCGTCCATTCTTACTGCTTCAAGCACGCTACGCAGTGTGCAGAGTTTGAAAACACAGACATTTTCGGCTGAAGTCAACAGTAATTGCAACAACTATGCACAGCACACAAGCGATTCCAAGCCTTTAAGTGCAAACGTCAACAACATTCCTTTGCCCGTGAGTGCCGTGGCGACGACGATGTCGACGACAACGCCTGTAGCAAGTTCTATGATAGACTCGTTGGATTCGTGTATTATAGAGGCATCTAAAGCAACTGTTTCAGCTGCAATAACAACAAGTCAAGCCACCACAATAAGTGCCACGCCGTACGCTACAACAAGTCCGTCGCAAGTTACTTCAGCTGCTAGCTTGACACAGTCAGAAACACAAGCGCAACAAATCTCCGAGAAACTTGAAGAAATATCTGCGGCTGTGTCTAAGCTTACACAGTCAAACTCGCTATTAGTCCGCAGCAGCAACAACAGCACGAATTCCAAGCCAGCATCTCATCAGCAGCTGCAAAAAGAGCAAAGTACAAAATCCGCCAGCACAGAAAAAAATACGGATGGCACAGGTCACACCGCTAGCACCTCGTACTCATACTCATACACTTTTGAAGTGAATGAGCCTGAAATAACGCAGTCACATAGTGCAACCGATAGTGCCACCATTATTTCTTCAAATTCCCTTCAACAAACACAGACAGTGCCATCAACTTCATTGCAAACAACTCCACCACCACCAAATGACACTTCCGAATTACTCTCCGAGACCATGCTGCTGGCCAAATATAATGCCGATTTTGAAGATACACTTGATGAAACTCGTCTCGAAGATATATCTCTGCCACAGTTTGAAACCACCAATGAATCAAATGAAAGTGATGGGGATGAGGAGGAAGATGAGCATGAGCATGAAAAACAGCAAAAGCACAAACAATCTAGTGAAATGGCATCAACAAAGCCACTTGATAATCTTGCAAAGGATACAAAAAATTCTTCACCACAAGTCAGCGCAAGTCTACCACCACCACCAATGCCTCCACCACCACCTCCACCTGCTTCTTCTTCTCAGCTGCCTTCCACATCAAAAGAAGCTGCTATAACTGCTGCTGCTGCTGGTGCCGCAACAAACAACAGCACCAACAACAACTCTTCATCCCAGCCACAACTTATGCCGGATATAATTAATGAGCTGGAACTGAGACGTTGCCAACAACAAATACAGCAATATGAACACGTCACAGCTGTGCCATATAATATGTATGTGCGTGAGATTCCCAACAAGCCACCGCCACCGTATGTACCGCCCGCTCATGGCAGTCCAATGACTACAATTTTTCCATCAGAGGAACGCATTAAGGACCTCACCTACAGACGCACACATGAGTTATATTGTGAAATTTTAAAGACTGGTAAGAATTTCCACATCTCATTAAATCTGAAGTGGCCTTAGTATTCCAACAGCACAAACTTTTATCCCTGGAAAATTGGTGTGATCAAAATAAACGTTCCCTAAAGGAAAAAGTGCCACGTTATAAGTTTTTACGTAAGAAAGATATAAATACTTAGTGGTAGTTCAGAACTTAATGGGGTTAAACCAAATAGGATTTGATTATAGCCCATTTTATTGATTTGAAGTCAACGTCAACTTGGCTAGCAAAAAGCGTGAATGGTTTTAACATTAACATTTATTTAACATCGCATAAGACCTTTAAGGCTAACACTTTCTGCTAAAAATTTAACTGGATGCATTCAAAACTACAACAATTATTATTCAATATTTATTTTATCACCTTTAAAATAATCACCATCGGAGACGACACACATATGCCATTGTTATTTACATTCTTGAAAGCATTTTTGGTAGGCTGATGATGGTAGCCACTAGCCTGTCCCACTTTGGTATAATGGTATAATGGCATGTTCATTTTCAATTACAGGTTATCATGAGCCCTAGCTTTGAGATGCAAAATCATGGAAGTGGGACATTAAATCTAGTTATTGTACCTGCGTATCCGTAGCAAATGATATAAAACATACTGTTAGCACGGGGATAGTCAAGAAACCCAGTAGAGCTAGTAAGCTCTCACTGTCATGAATTATAAAAATCTGATATGTTCTATGAGCATAAGTGAGGAAATAATAGTTTAAGGAAATATAAACACGATACGATATATTACCAGAAAATTGCACAAAAGAGCTCAATCCTGTGATTCGATACTAATCGGGGACTATCGTGGGCATGAAACAAATTAAAAAAAGGTCATTCACCTGGTGAATACTTTGAAACAGGTCTGTGTCTTTAATTATATTGCGAAGTACTGGTTTCTGAAGATTACTCTAGCAAAAAATAGATCCAATTGAACGAACACTCACGATTATCATGATAAATTATCATGATATTAGTCCTGAAAACGTTTTATTGGAGATTGTTTTCTAGAAACCCTGACTCCGAGCTATAGTGCAAGTTGAATTAAGCCCACACGGCAGGGGTCAACTTTAAACTTCATACGGATTTCTGTCACACGGTGCCATCTCTAGCGAATATGGTGCCTGTTGATCGATATTGACATTGTTTTTGGTCCTTCTATAATTCTGGTCTCTTTCGCCGAATATTCTCGAGTAAACGCTTTGAAACAATCCAATTTAAAGCGTTAAGTAATTGACCTAGCGAAAAGAGTTTCGAGTAAACGACGTCTTGAGAATCGAAGAAACCCGTCAACACCATTGAATAAGGGTGAGGCAAGTTATCAAACTATGCACGATCCTCTTTAAACAATTTATACCATTCAAATGCCTGCGTGCGTTATATAGCAGACTCCCCATGGGTTTTCTGGAATATTTTCGATGCATCTGAACAAATAATTTCGTTGGTTAAACACAATTTCAAACACATACTTTGCTCAACTTTTTTTCATTTTGAAAATAGCAGATCAGACTCGAGGTCAACTTGTTTTCAAGGGCAATAAGAAATAACTACGTGGCAGATCGTGCTTAAAATTCAAGGCCCAGTTATGCATACATAACGCAGCATAGATAGAGTTATATTTGCAATAGAAATTGATTCAATTTTTTGGAAGCCCAAGTTTAACCAAGCTTGTTAGCGTTCACTGACATGACAAGACCGACAAAGAATTTTTTTTACTTAAAATAATTTTCTTTAAGACTGTAAACTTATTTTGAAGGTAATTTTTGTCTAAGCAGTTAATGAAATAGAATTAGAATTTCAATTATAAAATTAAAATTGTTGATACTTACATAGTCGGTATACAAACCCACGTCTTTCGCATGTCAGACGAGCACAATTCCATTGAAATTTTGGCGATAAGATAAACCCCTGCAAACATTTTTAATCGCCTGAGAATCTCCAGCGAATCGCTTGGAAGATGAAACGATCGCCGACGAGCTCTTCTGAGAGTCTTCCGGGAATCGCCGAATGTAAGCAGCTGAGGCCATAAAAGCGATTCGCAGGGAAGATTCGCCGGTGAATCGCCAAGAGGAGTCTTAAGCGATTCGCCTGGAAGATTCGCCAACGAATCGCCGAGAAGAGTCTTAGGCAATTCGCCAGGAAGAGTCGCGAACGATTCGCTGAAAGGAGTCTTAAGCGATTCGCCAACGAATCGGCAGAAGGGATTTTTGTTTGTTGCAGAGCATCGTTGTTGAATGTTACAAATTGTTGCATGTTTCTTCTAGCGGGCTCTTCAGACGTTGTTTTATCCCAGTTTCATGAAATTTTTTAAAAGTTAAATTTTTTGATTAATTTAAACGTTTTTTCAGAGCCTGCTTCATATAACAATGATAGATTTTGAAAGCTTTTTAGAAACCAATCTTCCAACGATCGCCGCAATGAGCGAAGGAAGATTTTTAAATTTTTTTGAATCGCGCATTCATCCTTTGGGCGATCAAAAAGCGATCCATCTTCTAACGATCGCCGGAGTGAGCGAAGGAAGATTTTGAACATTTTTTGTCAATCGCGCATTCATCGCTTGGGCGATCGAAAAGCGATTCATCTTCCAACGATCGCCGGAATGAGCGAAGGAAGATTTTTAAATTTTTTGAGAATCGCGTATTCATCGCTTCGGCGATCGAAAAGCGATCAATCTTCCAAAGAAAACTTAGGCGAATCGCCAGCGCGTCGCCAAATGATCTAATCTTCCAATCGTCTTCCAAATGTTTGCAGGGACATAGCAAAACACATTTTAAAACTATTGGTCCGATCTTGAGTCTAACCTGTCCTCTGATAGGTTGCATACATTTTTTTCGCAATACAATGCAACAATTTAATTTTATCACTTTGACAATCAGCTGTTTGCCGAAGCTAGAGATTCGTGCTCGAAAAAATTTTTCAAGTAAAGTTCAAGTAATAGAAAGCGACAAAAAGTGAAAATTAGCTTGTTCTTCTTCTCTCTCGTGTTGGAAAAATGTGTAAAAAAACGCTTTCGAGTAACTTCATGTTACTTGAAGTGAGTACGGAAACAGACTTAGTGTTTTAAATAAATTTTGTAAATTAAAAAATATATACGTCTTAAAATAAGAACACAATGTGTACCGAAATGATCTTTTTGTATTACAATTTATATAATTTTGCCTTTATACTTCGGACAGTGAACAGGGATATAATTTAGTATCTGAAACATCCTCTTTAACCTCGATCACTCTGCATTTTGCATTCCTATAATCGATTAAATATTAAGAAGAAATTTAACAAAACTCTTCTCATTTACAGAATACACCAATGAAAAAGGCGAAAAGCTGCCCTCCGTGCTAGCGGAGAAAATCACCAACATCTATGAACGCATCATACTTGATATTTGTCGTGAATATCTAGACGAAAATCATGAAGTTCTCACCAAATCGGATCCCAGCACATTTCATGGCAATCTAGCATTTTTCAATCCACCTGACCGTCTAAGTTGCTTACAGACATTCGTTTACAAGGAAGTGCGTCGCTGTCTTGCCATGGATAAGAAGCAACCTAAGCGCTCGCAAGTCTATTCAGTATATGGACAGCGTGCAAAACGTGATCATATCGGCAAGATCATCATACAGGAAATGTACGATGAAGATGATAAATGGTGCAACTTTCATCATGAAGAGGCAGAAGTGCTGGATTTAATTATCGAAGAAATGCTTACAAATTTGGTTGGAAATATTGCAAAAGAGGTGCTGTTAGAAGAAGGTGGCAACGTTGATGAAGTTGAAGCAGCTCAAGCAGAGGAGCAAGAGCTGGTAGAGCAAAATGTTACAAGCGATGAAACAATTTATGAAGAAGTCTCATTAATCGAGTCTACTACATCCGCTCTTGATGCTGTTGTAATTGAGACCGAAACCGACCGAATTGAGCAAAACTCAATAAATGTAGAAACAAATGCTCCAACTATAACAACATGAATTTTATGTTTTTTTTTTTTTTAAATAGTCGAATTACAAAGGAAGCATTTTTTTAATTTCTTTTCGTTGTCATTCATTACATGTTTATCGAACGTACTTAATTAGTCAACGCTGTTTATGCTTAAATGTATGATAATCTTAAAATTTTAATTAAATTTCTACGAAATCAATTTTATTGGGCATTTAATTCTTATTGAAAAACTTACATATAAATAGATGATACAATTTTCAGCGTGTATTATTTTTGCATATTATTTTATTTTAAGAATTTTTATTTTCATTTCTTTAACATAAACACTTTTTAAATATATTTAATTTTTTTTTACTTAAAGTAAGTAAAACAAAGAACAAATATAAATTTTTAATTTATTTTTTACAAATAAATGAAATATTATTCAATTTTAAGTGGAAATAAAGTATTATTCCTCAAAAAAAAATACATTATTGTTATATTTATTTTTATTTTATAAAAGACTAGCTAAAAACTTTTAACACAAAGATTTAAAAACAGCATACTTTGAATTGCTGCTTAATATTCTATATATGTAGGTAAAAATGTTATTTTTTTTTTGTGTTATAATAATTTTGTACCAACCATAATTTTTAGAGCAATGTTTTGTCGAATTTAATGGTATTGAAGACTTTTCATTATCTTACTATTTATTTATATTATTACCATTTATCTCTAAAACATGTATAAAGTACAAGTACTATACAACACTACTCCAGGTAGGACTAACATTAAAATATTTCATTTTTAATTTTCACTGCGTCTTACAATTTCTATACATTGACACCTTAATATAGAAAGGACGTAACTCATAATTTTTCAAGGTATTGGCAAGGTATTGGCCTTCTGATTAAAAATCACATTCCTCATAAGTTATTGCCAATTCAATCTCCCATAGCCACCTTAGCTATCGAAATCACACTAGGATTTACTTTCACAATAGTCAACAATTATATACCACCTCACCAAAACTTCACTTTACATGATATCCTCAACATCTGCCAACAAATTTCTTCACCACTTATTTTAACCGGAGATTATAATAGCTGGAGTCCTTTATGGGGCTCTAATGTATCAAATTCAAGGGGTAAAATTTTAGAAGATCTAATTCATTATAAAAACTTAATGGTATTAAATGATGGATCCCCTACGCATTTTTCGACTCACAAGACATTTACAAATGTTGACCTTAGTCTATGCTCTAATGTTCTTACTCCAAAATGTGAATGGTCTGTTATAGATAATTTTTATGGTAGTGATCATTTCCCAATTAAAATTGATATCTCCCTTAATCTGAAAACAGATAAAGTAAAACCAAATTTAAAATATAAGACTGACTTTGCCAACTGGACTCTATTTCAGAACTCCTGCCAAGAATTTAATTTTTCTTATCCAAACTCCAATATCAACAAAGATGTAGCTTTGTTGACCAAATCAATTAGGTCAGCTGCTAACATCTCTATTCCTCAGACCAAGCCCTTTTTCATTAAAACCATGGTTCCCTGGTGGAACGAGAACCTAAAAAACCTAAGGTTAACGAAGCAACTTAATTGGCATAATTTTAAACGCAACAGAACAACTATCAATCTTGTATTGTACAAAAAAGCTAACGCTATCTTTCGAAAAGCAGTGAAAAGTGCAAAAACCTCCAGCCTACAAGACTTTACTGCTCGTATTAATCCTAAGACCAGTACAAAAAAAATTTGGTACGACATACGAATGCTGACAGGAATTAAACCTTTTAACAATATAAAATTTATAAACACCAACTCCTTGACACTTTCCTCGCCTTTTGATATTGCTGAACACTTTGCTAGTGTTTGGTCTAAATTCTCTGAAGACACCAATTTTTCTACGGAGTTTCAATCTTCCAAAGCTACAAACTTAAATATTAATTATAGGCCCGGTAAAATTTCGGCTGCTGCAAAAAAAATTGAATCAAAAATTACAATCATAGAGCTTGAAAACTCCTTAAGCCATGCTAAAGGCAAGACACCTGGCCGTGATCGAATATCCTATCCTATGATAGCTAATCTTCCAGCAGAATTCAAGAATAAACTTCTCGAGATCTACAACCACATTCTTATTAAAGGTACCTACCCACAAGTATGGCGAACGGCTGTAATTGTGCCTATACCAAAGCCAAATAAATCCAGGTCCGAAGTTGGTGGTTATCGTCCTATATCCTTGCTACCCTGTATGGGGAAAATTTTTGACACATATTAGGTCTGTTCCCGTACTTGAACATTCGTACGAATTCGCACGAATTCGTGCTATTTTCTACGATTTCCTGTTCCCGTACCCAAAAAAATCGCAAAAGAGAGCGAAAATGTGAAATCCAGTCCTTGTCAAATGTTGCTATTTTCTGCTACACAAATTTGGAGTTGCAAAACTCGCAGCAATTAGCAAGTGCAATATTTTGACAGCTTATGTCAGCCATTAAAGCAACATGTCGAGAAAAGTAGAAATTAATTGTTCCATATACACATTAAGCAGAATAAAATGTGAGTATATTTTATATAATTTTTTCCAATAACAACTAGCGTATTTTCTTCCTTATATATCAACTATAGCAATTCTGCCACCAAAAATTTGTTGAAGTTTCATCAAAAGTTGCAACTTTTTGCGAAAAACCTGTTCCCGTTCTTTTTGCAATTTTTCACGCAAAGAGAGCACTTTTTTACTTACTCTCTCAAATTTTTCAACTTGCGAATTTCTGCTACAAAAGTACGGGAACAGACCTAATATCTTTAATGCACTCAAAGCTTTTTTGACAAATCGCAAGTTTTGTGTCAAAATTGAATCAACACTTTCCAATATTTATCCACTTCATAATGGAATACCTCAAGGGTCCCCATTATCAGTGGTTCTCTTTATAATAGCTTTTGAACAACTCAGTAAAATAATAACTAAATACAAAATATTTGAACATTCAATTTACGCAGATGACGCCATAATATTTTCCAAAACTTGCGACATCTCCACAGTATCGTCATCTTTAAATCAAGTCTTAAGAGACATAAATGAATGGGGAAACTCTTCTGGCGCCACTCTATCAATTGAAAAGTGCAAAATACTTCATATATGTAAAAAGAAAAACTGTACTAACTTATCTATTAATTTTAACAACATTTATATTGAAACTGTCACTAATTTGAAGATTTTAGGAATAATTTTCGATTGTAAATTCACTTTTAAAAACCACTGTCTTGAATTAAGAAAAAAACTAGCTACCAGGGTCAACATTATTAAGTATCTCTCTTCAAAAAAATGTAATATCCATATCAATACGCTTATTTACATAACGCAATCGCTAGTAATTTCTAAGATAGATTACGGACTTCCTATCTACGGCTACTGCGCCCAAAGCCACTTAAAACAAATCTGCGTTCCCTACAATACCGCCGTTAGGAAAAGTATAAGCGCTTTTCCAACATCAACAATCCAAAATGTCTTAGCTGAAGCTGGATTACCTAGTCTCAATGATAGACTTAAAACCGCTACTTTCAAACTTCTGCCGAAACTGTTTAACTGCCACAATCCCACCTTACGAAAAGATGTCGCAGATGCCATTAAACGCAAACGTGCTTGTAAAGTTAAATCAATTATCCATCGGTGCATTGAGACAGCAAAAGAATTAAATATTGATTTAAGACCTCAACTTTTAAAGCAACCCGGTGAACCCCATTGGTTATTAAAAGATACGTCTATAATTGATAATCTACATAGTTGTCCTAAATCCAAAACATCACCGCAGATGTATCAGCAATTTTTCTCTGAGTTTTGCAACAACTATCCTAACTGGAATTTTCTATACACTGACGGGTCCAAATCAAAAAACTTTACAACTTTTGCAGTCGTCTGTAACAATGGTTCAACAATTTCTGCTGGCTTCCTTGCATCACATAGCTCGGTTTTTACAGCTGAAGCCTTTGCTTTGAAGCATGCTGCAGATTTCGCTAACAAAAATAAAGGTAAATTTATTATATGCACGGATAGCTACTCCTGTGTGGAGGCTTTACGAAATGCTAGCCAAAATCATCAGCTAATTGTAAGCTTAAGGACAACCTGTATTAAAAATACCAATAAATTAAAAATAATGTGGGTACCCGGGCACGCTGGTATTCAAGGTAACGAATACGCCGATCAAGCGGCTGCAGCTGTAAGTAAATCACCGGCACTAACCTTTTACACTGCGGAAAACAAAGATATTTCAAGATTTCTTTATAGTTACCATTTAAAACAACGCAATCTGGAATGGTCTCAATATAACCATCGATACAAAATGTACAATGCTAATGGACTTAAAACAATATATCCTGCTTCCTGTACCCGAAAGCAATCTAGCCTATTCGTCCGTCTACGACTTGGTCACACAAAGCTCACACATGAACATCTTTTGTGTAAAAGCGCTACACCTATTTGTCATCTCTGTAATGGCCAGTTATCCGTGGAACATATCCTAAACGAATGCCAAGTTCTAGCAACCCACAGAAAAAGAATATTTGGAAACATCACACCTAGTCAACTTCTTTCATATCCATCAGAAAATAACATCTCCTTGATTGAAGATTTCTTTATATCTTGCAATCTTCTTAGTTCTATATAATTATAATTTACTTATATTATAAACTTACACCAACATATGTATATATATTCTGCCATACAATAAGTTCAACATATTATCATTATTTTCGAGTCGAAAGCCCTGGTAGCTAGTGCTCTTTATTTTTTTTTTTAGTTATAATAATTGTATTATTGTTTCTAATTATAATAAAAAAAAAAAAAAAAAAAAAAAAAAAAAAAAAAAATGTTCGAAATCTTTTTTTGCATTTTCTGTTAAAATATCCTCCATGAAACCAAAAAAACAGAAATATGATTTTAAATACTGAATATGTTGATAATTTTCATTACAATCTGCATTAAATAATTTTTAATTACATAACATTTTAAGAAGCTATTAAGATTTTTTATCTTGGTGTTAAATTATGAGTTACGCCCTTTCTATAATAAAATGACGATATGTAGATTTTTTTGTAATGGTGCGTAGAGTTTTTTGGCACCATATACTTTGATGTATTTGAACTTCCGAGGGCGCTGTAGTGCAAATCTTTTGCAAAACTTCCAAAAATTATTATACGATTACGATTAAAATTTGTATATATGAGTTTTATGGCTAATTATTTTTATCCATATTGAAAACCAGAGAGCACTGTAGAACAATTCTTTAACAAAATTGCCAAAACTCTTAAATTGGTCATTCGACTAGCTTGCAAAATAGACACTTGAATGCATTTTTTTCCAAAATGGAATGAAAATATAGAAAATTATGAAGCGTGGAGCAAAGTCGAACAATTTACGTTATCTTTTATCAAATTATTGAGTGTAAAAAGTAGATAAACTTTCCAAAAACGCCTATTTTGATAAAAGATGAGTTAAATTAACAAAAAAAAAACATTAAATTCGGGTGATTAGTTTGTTTGCAGTAGTGTTGCCTGTTTTGAAAAAGTATGTTTTGAGAAAAACATTTTTTTTGAAACATTAAGAACATATTCTGGCACATAGTTATCAATATCCATTAATTATGAAATCCAAAAGTATATATTTATCATATCGATATTTTAAAATATTTATTCGACATGACTCTGTCCTAAGTCGTCATTTTGATCGGAGTTTATTCCGACATTAGATGTTCTGAATTCTGATATTAAGCTTCGAGCCGAAACTGTCAGAAATATAGTAACTGCCCAATTCTGCATTCCGATAAATCGGTTGTGTAACTGGTTTAAGTCCGATCGAAAGGAAATTTATTAACCCTTTCTATCGCAACGTTGCTTACAAGCAACTTTGAGTTTTTAGCCGCATTTAATTTGTAACAAACAGAACTAACTCGTCAAAGAAGACATCGAATTGGATAATTGTAACATAAATACGCTGCGTTATTCAGTGTTAAGTTTTAGAATATTGAGCAGAAAGTGAAAATAGCCAAAAATTATAAATTAACTTAAAATATATTTAAATTTTTTAATTTTATTTATTTTAAATTTAAAACAAGTACGCAGTTTTAGTAATAAAATGTGAAACAAAATTACAAAAATAAAATATAAAAAGAAAATTTAATTTTTTCAGACTAAAATACATATGTACAACTTCAATATCTACTGACTCGACTCCAGAAGTCTTTATTAAGATATAATAAGCACAGAAATTATGAAAACAAGCTTTTTAGACAGTTGGTTCAGGAGCGGGGTCAAAGGTGTTAAACGAAGATCACATTTTTGTTAGTCTTATGCTCTATCTAAAATCTCTTAAAATAGAATCATTAAATTTTGACTTGATTTTTACAATTATATTTATTTCAATTCTTCTAGTTTCTTCTATAGTAAAGCCACAGAAGAGTACTGATGAGTCGGTTAAGTACCCGCTCTAAACGGTCATAATGTCCGTGAAGCTTATGTCTCTTTTGAAACGGACATAATGTCCATGGACCTTTTTTTCGCATTGGCAACTCGGTTTATATGAGCAGAGGGTTCATGGACATTATATCCTTGTAAGGTCCAAATGGTGGATTCTTATGAAAAAAATTATTTTGTTAAATTTGTATTTTGTTGTGTTTAAAACCACATTCCGTACAAGAGCAAACGATTTTTTACATAAAAAACAAGCAACCGAATGGTTTAAATGGTTTTAAACGCAATCGATTGAAATAGCAATGTCCATGGATATTCTATCCGTTTTGCTTTGAATATTATGTCCTTTTCGAAACACGCATAAGGTCCATGGACATTATGTCTGTTCGAAACGGACACACACAAAAGTTGCTTCACTCACAACTCTATATCACACAAACCAATTGTCCGACAAATGTCATTTTATTCCAAAACGCCAAACACTTCAGTTTACGGACGACTATGAGGGTTAACACATTTAAATAACATCTCTGGTTTTAACACGCACGCAACAAAACTATCATGACAGCTCGCAATCGTAGTGCACTCTTTTCTCTCTCTCGCTATAAAAAACGCGTCACACAATTAATTGCTGCCAGTTTTGACAGCTGCATACGAAGAAAAAAAATTTCTATTTTATAATTTCTTGCTTGCTAAATAAATCGCGTGATTCTTTTTGAATTTCACACATAAATTTATATCAAGTTAAAATTTCGAATAAAATAGGATTTCGGGAAGTTATTTCCGGCGCCTTCGATAGCACAACATAAATAAATGAAAACAAAAACTGCAGCAGTGGCAGCGGCATCTGTCGCAGAAAACTGCCAAGCACCACAACAGCAACGGGGGCTACGTAAGAACAACGTCTGGACGCGGGACAAAATAAGTCGACTGATTCGTTTGTATCGCCAGCATGAATGCCTGTGGAATAACTACATTGAGGCATACAAAAACAAGGACAAGCGCACCCAGGCCATCGATGACATATGCACAACGCTGCGCATATCAAAATTTGATTTTGGCAAAAAGATACACAATCTACGCAATCAGTTCAATGCTGAAATGAAGAAGCTAGAGCGACGTTTGGAAGAGTCCGGTGTCGGAGATAGCACAACCACATTAGATACTGGACACTTTCGCAGTCGCTGGGAACACTACGAGTCGTTGCTGTTTCTGAAGGAGGTAATAGCACCACGACCAGGCTATCAGAGTAGTGGCAGTTATCAGCATTCTAGGGTAAACATTTGTTTAAATTCACACACAAATACAACTCTTTCGAATATAGCATTCTTTGCAGAAAATTGAACTAAAGTATCAGAACCAGAATAGCGACGATGAAGACGGAGCTCACGTTATAATAGCTCGCGTCGATAATTTGGATGGTGAGCAGGAAACAACTGTTACGCCAGCCAACGAATCCATCGAAGAAGAAGAAACACATTACCACTACGAGGAGGCTACGCCGGAAGAGGAAGCTGAAAT
Source organism: Tetanocera ferruginea (assembly GCA_958299015.1). Classification (NCBI taxonomy): domain Eukaryota; kingdom Metazoa; phylum Arthropoda; class Insecta; order Diptera; family Sciomyzidae; genus Tetanocera; species Tetanocera ferruginea. Next base: position 43,752,489 of record OY282640.1, read on the forward strand.
GGCTGAACAAGTAGCGGCTGTGGATGATTATATGGCCACACAAGCTACACGTACTGAAGATATAGTTGATCAGAAATACAATCCACCCACAACAATGCGTGAAGTTATTATCACCACAGTGCCGGCAACACAAGCCCACAACACAGCAACAAGTACCTCCAGCAAAACTACATCCTTTTTCACTGCTGTTCATCATAGCCAGCGCAAGAATACGCGTGCGCAGCAACTATTGAACAACACCAAGACGGCCAGCGCACCTGCTGCACAGCTCAATGCTACACAATTGCTGCAGCCCCAACATGAGAACGCTTCATGTGTGTCTGAATCGGCAGCTCACTCTCAACATGTAGCCTCCATCGAATACAGTCCGGCACCAGCTCAACAAAATATTTCCACACCACCGTCGCCGCCGCAACAGCACCGTTCAATGAAACGGCGCACATCAGAGTCGACCCAGGCTAATATGACAACTTTGATGCGAGATCAGTGGGATGCCTTCGGTGAAATGGTTGCCGCCGAATTTCGCAATTTAAACTCTGATCTATCGCGCAAAAAACTAAAACGTAAAATTATGCAGGCCATGTTAGAGGTTGGCGAGGCAGATGACGGTATCAATATAAATATTGCAATCAATTAGCTTGTTTAACAGAAGTTTATGTAATCTTTAAGCACATAGCTTTAATTTTAGTATTTAAATAATTTATAATTTTCTTGGTATAGCTAAATTTTGAATAAATTTTTAAGCTGCAAATTTTAGACAAAAACAAAAACTGACGTTATACGTTTTTCTTCAATTTAACACGATATTCTAACAATAGCCAGTTTTAATTTGTTCTCCCACAAAAAGAACGAAGAACAAGTTTTAACTTACAAGAATTGAGGTTAACAAAAACAAGCTCTTCGGCGTTATATGTAAACAATTCACACGACTATTAATTAAGCATTCTGTTCTGTTCCGAGCGTGTGAATTCTTCACCTACTTCATAAATAGAAGACAGGGAGCACAATTTTTTCAATCTAGCCGCTGCCATTAAAATCCATTTTATAACCACGAAAAATTAGCCAACAATTTTCAAAACAATCTAGTTTTTCGCTTCTGCATTACTATTTAATCGATTAAAGTAAATACTTGAAATAAACTTGAAAATCACAGATGTTAGCACAAATCTTTTTTAATTATTTTGTAAAATTTTTTCATACAAATTAACAGCGTATAAAATCAAAAATGTAACGCGCTAAAACGAAGGTGGCTGCCAGCTTCACTGAAGCATTTGATACCACAGACAAAGACGTCGAAGAAGCACATCATTTGCATTTTAAATTTGACTACTCTACTTGACTTCCTTAACCTGCAGACCTGGTGGCAATGACTGCTTGATTTTCTCTGCCTTCTCCTTATCCTGCACGACCAATGTGTACAAGAAGCGGGAGCAACGAATCTTGAATTTGGTATTCAGGGTATTTTTCTTGATTTTCACAAGAGTTGCGTCGGGGCGACGAGCCTTGTTGAGGAAATCTTTCACTTCTTTGATTTCACGCGGCATCTGCGGGAAGTGAAAAATTAGAGTTTTAGTCAAAGAGAACATTCACGAACACAATTTTTGGCACACTTACATTGCGTTTATGTTAAAAATAATTGTAAAAATGAATTTACACAAGAGAAATGCAACCAATGTTGACGTTTCCCACGTTTCGAAAGAAGGAGCGAAGGAAAGAACATTTTTAAGATGGCGGACGTTCTTCTTCCGGTTGTCAAACGAATTTGACAGTTATTTGTAGAGTTTACTAGCGCACTCTGACAGAGACTAGGGGCTAAAGAATATAGATGTGTTCAATATGACTGAACGAGCTGCCATCCAGGTACAAATTTAATGGAAATCAATCAAATAAGTTCGCACCTAAACCAACTAAGCAAATTTGAATATCTTATTAAAAAGTGTTCACAATTATGAAATCTTATTTTATATGATGGTTCTTTTATTTTACTTTGCAGGTAGAAGCAGAGTATTTTTTTAGAGTCGTATTTAGCATGAATTGTGTCAAATTAATCTCATTTGCTATTCATTTCGCTAAAATGCGCTAAAGTAACACATTTCATTTCTGATTTTTGGACGAAAAGAACAAATTAGCTTAGAAGTGAACCAAAATTATTTCTTCGCATATTTTTTCTTCTCTGTAACTCAATTTATTTTAAACTAATTTTAATTAATAATATTAGCTTATTCGCATTTAATTGTTGTTACTTATATTTCTATCGACTGTGCCTTCTATCTTGATGTACAAGAAGCACAAATCTAAAAAAACTGAATGCATCTTATCAACTTTTGCCGGTGTGTTCAACATAACCTCAATGGATTTTGGCTGCGAAATTTGCAAGTCAAAGTGGAATGCTTTTGATAACTTCGTTTCATGCAATGGATGCCTCAACATCTTTCACTCCAAGTGTATCAACTTCACCGCTAAGATCTGTGATGCACTGTGGAGCACAGAACCCTATGGGCTACCATGGTTCTGCAGCCATTGCAGAAAATTCTCAACCGCAGCGCTAATGTCCAGATTTTTGGACTTGCAAACCTTAACAACAAAGATCGCTAGTGAGTTCTCGCGTCTAAGCAAATCATAGCAATGATGGAAGACATCAATTCGCTTAAGCATATCGCCCATGCCACTGAATTCACGAAAGCTCTTGGCGAAGCTAATCAATCAACAAGTGCTAGCAGGTCTACGCGTTCGAAACATCCAAATAACCATCTCAACATTTATTACCAAACAACAGAACAATTGCTAATGCTGGAACCCGCTCACCAGTAGAGCCATCCGTCTCTCAATACTAGGCTATTACCAATGACATCACTGCATCTCTACTCAGGTGCATACATTCTCACCTTCAATAAGGGCAACAACACAAACAGTTAATGAGACTTTGTCGCCGATACGCAAACACTAACCAATATTCCTACAATTTCTTCAAACACGCCACCACCTCAAACAATAACACCACCGGTCTTGGCCAGTGGTAACATAACAGAGTCCATTGCTTCAATACAATAAACCAACCATATGTGTCTATAAATAGTAACCACTGGCTGGTTTGATTGTAGTACCTCGGATGCAACGCAAAGTTTTATTTATTTGAAGGCTAGCAGCAGCTACGACAGTTGATAATTTAAAATCTTACATACAAACTAAACTGCCGTCACCAACTTCGCCGCACACGTGTCTCAAACTGACCCTAAGAGTCCAACGAGATATTGCGCCGTTTAAAATGTATGCTTCTGAACCCGATTATGCTTACTATGCTTTCCAAGGACTTCTGGCCAAAAAGGATTGTTGTCCACTATTTCATTCCTCGTCCACGAGCCATTGATCTTCCATTCATCGACAACCACAACGCAGGCAGCATCTACTTCTTCTTCACACCTTCAGGTCACACACACCTTACACAAGTATTCATTATATTACCAAAATGACGGTGGGATAAGAAGTGAAATCATTAAATCACTAAAATCGTTAAATAAGTGTGATTTTTCATCTTTCCTCCAGGTTACTCCATGTGTGCTCAATAGGATTGAGGTCTGCAAATTGCGGTGAAATTTCTAAGAGATGTGGGTAATTATGTATTTAAAATATGGGCTTCTCACATTATAGGCCTTGTTTCACGGATTGTTATTCAGATAAAATGAAAATTAACTCTCAATACCTTACTTTCTCACACTTGCCTTCAAAACATTGTTTAATACATTAAAGATTGTTTTTCTCAATCTTCGCATTTACCTTTCTCAACACTTAGGATTTTATATTCATAAAACCTGGCCATATTTTCGCTGCAAATATCATATTCTAAAGGAACAAAATATTTTGTAAAATCCAATGATTTTTAAAATTTTTGTTTATATATTATTAACTCGACTTACAGTATTTTTACATTCTGCGTCAACATAAATTATACTTTTATATCCTAAAATTGTTAATTTTCAATTAGTGTAAGTTTGGTAGTGAACACACATAGGTTTATGGTATGAATAAAATTTTTAAGTTGTCTCTATTTTCGAATTTCAAACTTAAGCTTTCACTTCTTCCTTATTTGTTCTGAAAAGCTCTTCTTTTCTTGTGAAATAACAAAAATTCAATTTGGGTTTTACATAGTGTCCGACCGAATATTCGGTTTCGGTTTCGGCCAGTTTCGGCCCTTTTAGTCAGTTTCGGCTATTCGGCATCAATATGGCCGAAACCGAAACCGAATAACTCTAAACACTAAAAAGTTCCTTAAAGTGGTATTAAAAATTATCTCTTTATTTATTATTTTAAAGTTGAACTTTAATATTCAAAGAATATTTATCGTATGTATACGTTATTATTATCTGTTTGAATTGTTTTGTTTTTGAAAGCTTTTAATAAAATTAAAAAAAAAAAAAAAAATGTTTTTAAAAACGAATTTGTATGTAGACTTTCAGTTTCGGTTTCGGTTTCGGCCAAAATTTTGGTTTCGGTCGGACACTAGTTTTACAGAAAGCGATAAAGTATTAAAAATTGCAAAAAACAGTCAATTGACCAAATACTGATTCAATTATAATTCGCTCTTTAGAATGCAGTTTGTTGTAAGATTCGGTAATGCTTAAATCAGGGTTTCGATAAAGAGTAATAAGCCATGGTGTTAAGCCGTATGCTCGTCTCCAAGTAAGAAGGCACCCGAAGCATTTTCGCTTCTTATGTGCCACACCAGAAAATTCCTCCAGATTCTTGAATCATTTACTGACCCCGCCCATCTACAATCGACACTGAATGAGACTTGTTTTTTCGGTTTGATTGAGTGCATTCAATCCGAAAAAGCGCTCAGGTAGCGAATTAGCATAAAATTATACTTTCTGCTAAATGGTTTTTTTTGCGAAATGTCAAATCTCCAACAAACTGATTGTTCATGTGTCAAAATGAAGTGACACATGACGCTCAACCAAGGTAACATAAAATATTTTCGCTCCCTAATATGGCGACCGCTCAGGGAACATGTTGTGTGAGCTGTTTATGCTACATACCATTCAGCCGGAAAGTTGTGAAGCAGCTACGTAGCAAATTTTCTGCTGAATGTCTCCGTGATTCTTTGGTTTCTATATTTCTTATATTGTGCTTACACTGAGTCAAATTACTTTATTTCGACCTTTTGTGTAATTTCGACTGAAATTGTCTAAAAAAATTAAATTTCCTATACAATGGGTTAATTTGGAAACTATCTCAAACAATTAACGCCGAATCAATTTTTCCATCCATTTCCGTTATTTTAATCCAATCATTATATTAGTCCAAAACGCAACGACAAACTCGGCAAAATTGTCGACACACTTTGAAAATCTTCGCCTACGCCAAGTAATTATGTTCGCACTATCAGAGAATTTCTTTAAGGGCCTATTAAAGTTTTTTGGCGACCAAAAATGAACTTATTTCGAATGCATAACATTGTAAAAATATTTTTAGAAAGTCTCAAGTCAATTCAATAAAAATTATCGTAGTTATAAGCACAAACGTCCGAAGAGAAGTGAGTAAATCGCACACTAAATACAAAACAGTCACAACTCATAATTTTCGATATCGACAAATTAATCGATAACTTCGTTATAAATTAATCCAGAGAACACATATATCACTGTCTATTTCATTATTTTATTCATTAAATGAAAGAATGAAGTTTGTGTGTTTAAATGAAAAATGCTTCTCTTCTGCAGTTTCAACCAAAGAGTTTTATTTTTCGCTTCTACTGAAAAGTTATGTTTTTTGAGTTGTGACTGTTTTGTATTTAGTGTGTGAAATGTACCACTTATTAGACCTTAAACGCGTTTTTCTCGAAAAGTGCTGTTTGAAGCCGGTGTACAGCATTACTCAAAAACTATTCGAAGGACCGCTACCAATTTTTTTTTCTTTTAAAGCAAATACCATTAGCAAACTTTTAATCGTTCGAGTTTTATTTAAGAGAAATACTTTTTATTTCATAACCCAAAATAAATTAATATATTAGCCAAAAATCGGTTTTTAACTACAATTTTCGTAAAATCAGTATTTTTCTAAAATTTTTGATTAAAAGCTCAAAAAGTTTTAGAAGTAATTTTTAGTCTAACCAATTTGCTTACCACTCTCTTGCTATTTTCCATAATTTTCAAGTGTTCGCGATAAAAATACACAACTGTGGTTTGATTTTTTTGATGGTAGTAGAACCAATCTTTACATTATCGTTTGGCATATCATATTAAAAAATTCAATATTTGTGTTAAGGTCACATAAGTCGTTTTTATTAAAAATTACAAAATATCAATATTTAACTTTTTCATAAAAACTAAAAATATACATTATTATTCAAAAATGCAAGTTTCTTAAAATTAAATGTCTTAATCAACCAAAAATTTTTAGCTTATAAACAATAATACGTCCAAAGAAATCCGTACTTTCATAAAATCTAAACTTCATTTTGGTTGCTTCCTTGTCTTCAACTTGTATTGATAATTGAAAATTTTGAACTGAATTAGTATCCTCAGGATAAAAAGGTTCGTCAACAAGAATACGCCCATCATTAGTTTCTACTTTTACTCTTGCATCTTTACCAGCAAAACCACCTTGAAATTGAAAACTAAAACCAGAGATCGACTGGGGTTCATCGAATTTTATTGCTATCCACTGGGGCTTGCCCTTTAAAAAAGAGGGTTTTTATTAATTTCAAATTCTAGCAACGAATATTTTGTTATTGAATGCTATATTGTGAAAAATGGCACAAAAAAGGTAATTGTATGAAAAATAAACTATATTTACAGAAATTTACTCTGAATAATATTAATATTCGCTTCTAAGTTCTTAAAAATTAAGACTCAGTTTGAATGAAGCTGATTATGTTTGCTTCAATGTGTTTTACCTTTAATTGGTACACATGGTCTGTGGGACCACGCAAAAAATAGTAAAAGGTTATACCTATCTCTATGTTACTTGTATTATAGAATAATCAAAAACAAAATAAATACAGCAAAAAAAATCACAAAATTCGGCCTAAATAAAATAACAACTTCATCTATGGCGTTCTTAATGAAGTAACATACATTTATAAGTAAATTTATGTGGTTTATTCATTTTAAATTGCCGTGGTCCAAAAGGACTGTTAAACTATGGACACATATATGGTATCTATACCATGGTATTGAAACCATGAACGATTGTATAATATATGGTATAAAAGTAGTGACACACATATCGATATAGTTTTAACTGACAATAGTGTCAAATAATTATTTAAAAACAAATCAAAAATTTTACAGCTGCTTCAATCCTGTTTTAATTACTTATCCCGTCGAAAGATAGATCCTGCAATAAATGTCCAAGCATCAGCTGTTAAATATATGGTTATATATTGCGTTGGTCGCGCAAATTACATGTTTACAGTGACATATATGCATACATTAAAAATTTCACAATTTCAAAGAGTTTTTTTTAATTGTTTTTTCAGCTGCTATTTTTTTGAAATTTAAAATTTTTCATAATAAAAATTTTCAATATTATGACATAATGTAGTTAAAAATTTTAACGCTCTCTCACATTGGCGCTGATATCAGAAAAAATATAGCAATATCAGGGCTGAAAGTCGAAAAAATGTATGTTAGCATGGAGAAACCATGAAAATTTGTTGTGTTTTGTATACCATGAATAAGACACTATACTAGTTTCAGAAGCTGGTTTATAGCTGACCGTGACACATATGTGGTAAACAATGTAGTATATTAACCCTTTCAAGACCACAAGGTTTCCAGAAATGAAACAAGTTTTTTGGGATCATCAAATAGTTTAATTAGCTTCAATTAAGAAGATTTCAAAACAATTATAAAAAAAAATTCTTCAGTTTTCTTGTAATTTCATGGGACATGGGTGTCCCTATGGTCCTTAAAGGTAACTTTTTAATGCCACTTCTTCATTGAAGCACTGATATAGATAATCAAAAAATATAAGCAAGTAAATACATATTATGTTATATGTTAATATAATATATATAAATACATATTATCAATTTTAACCGCCTCAGAGTTCAAAATTAGAAAATAAAATGAAAAGTTACAGTTGAGGACCAGAGGGACACCTGTGTCCCATAAAGTTTCTGCTTAAAAGTCTTTACCATTTTAAAAATTTCCGGGAACAGGGAAATTTCGAACAGGGTTGCTAAATCACAAAAGCTTAATTTACTATTTAAGTAGCCCATAGTTAAATAAAAAACATTTTTCGACTTTAGGATATGGTATGACGAACGAAAATATTTTTGGGACGCCGGTGTCCCTTGGTCCTGAAAGGGTTAACTTTGTAGTATCGAAACCATATGTGTGTCTCCAGTATAAGTGTGATTTTTTCAGTTTTAGCAGTTAAGGGTAAGCACTAATTATCGAGTGTTTACTGTTTGCTTACCTCACTTGAGCTCCATGCCGTGTCGTTTTCAGAGTCAACCATAAACTGCTTTCCGTGTTGTTTAGTATCTTTATTAAGCACTGAACTAACACTGTATAAAAATTATAGATATAAAGAATGCATTGAACGAATGTATCTAATATTTACCTGACTTTAAATTTGTTAGAATTAAGAATATCCATTTTCCGAGCGTTTTTGTTTTGTTTACGTTGCGCTCAACTTCTGCTTGTTTGGATTTTGACACAAGCCAGCTGTTGTTCATAAATGCTGTTGTTTGAACTACTGTCCGATAGAGTTCATTAGAATGGAGAGATATTAAAATGACTATGCACAGAAATGCCACATTTAAGGAATTTTTTAACAAAAACGGATTCAAAATAGGTACGGGTGTTTTTTTAATCTTGCCAGTGTAGGTTATTTTTATCAAAATCTAGGAGTAGCGAATATAATTATAATTTTTTATATAAAGCCTTTTAGCCATTAGATGATAAATATTACTGCATTTATCCGACGCTTCGAGTCAATATGATCGAAGTCGCTCGGTTTCAAACCATTGCATTAGCTGATCTTTAAACCATCTTCTAAATTTTAAAGCGATTCAATAAAACTTAAATTTAAATCGGTTCTTAAAATTTCAATTTCAAAGTTTCAAAACGTTTCTACAATCACTTTCACTTAAACCTATTCAGTGCTTGAGTGTAAGCACACTACATAAAATCGTATTGTGCAGAGTGATGTTCATAAATGCACTTTAACGTGCCGGATAAACGGAGTATTTAGATTGGTTTTACTACTACGTAGGAGGCGCAAGTTTGTCTTATAAAAGGGGGTCCTTAGGTGAAAGTTCTGACTGCACCATTCAATTGTAATCAACATGTATAACTCACCTTAACATTCAGCATTGAGTTACTTCCTAGAGAATATTATATAGAATACGGTCATCGTTTGCATCGGCAGTGTTCAATTCCATGCCACAAAGAATAATAACAGTTTGAATATTCCTGTGAATTCTACTTTATTCGGGTCAAAATAATATGTAATACTATCAGATATTACTTACTATTAGGGAATTCACAGTTTGCTTCTAAAGTTAACACCTGGCAACTTTAGAAAGATATTTCAATCGAACTGTGAGCACTTCTTTTTGTGTTTTGGAGCTAAATTTCAAAAATAATAATAAAAACTCGAATGAACGGAAACGAAGAATTATGGAAAAATGTACTTACTTCTTCGAAGATACATTCTTCTTCCATTTATTGCAACAAAATTAAATCAGCTGATTAGCGATACCACATTAACACAAAAGAAAGACATGAGCAGAAGTGAGATAACTTTAGCAACAAGTGGTATCTTAAGTTTGTACGTGAAACAAAAACAATCAAAGTTAACATGTGCTAAAATGTTCTAAAGTTAATACGGCAAAGTTAACAGAGCAGATAATACAGAACTGTGAGCACCCTATATATTTTATATTATAAAGCAGTATCAAGTTTAGTTTTTTACTGTTAGGGATAAGCATTTATGTAAAGAACGCCTACTGGAACATATCAACTTATATGACAGAAAATTAAAACTATTTTGACCTTGCCTCAACCGCTAAACATTTGATAGGCAATTAAGCAAATATTTTCATCGAATCTTTTTTTCGAATAATCACCTACTTTATGCCTATACTTTCTACTATATACTTAAATGTTGTCTTTCTTATAAGCCAAGTAATATTAAAACAGCTCACAAGAAAATTATTTAAATAATGGTAGCAAAAGAAATCGATAAAATTAACTTTTGGCGCACTTTTGTTACAAAAATAACACTTTTGAATAGTATATTGCTTACACTTACCTTCTTACTGGTATGTGTACCATATTTATCAGGATATTACAATTTTTCAAACAAAGTATTATGTCCTATGCAGCGGGCTACTACTACACTTCAGTCAATTTTATTTTTAGTATACTTACATTTATTACATAATATTTTTTGTTTATTATTTAAGTTATTTGAAAAACTATCTCAGCGGCCAGATAGCGTTTGTTGAGTTTCTTTCTAGAATCTGGCCTGATATTAAATTTGGGAAATTATTATGTTAATAAACGTTATCATGAACGTACATAAAATCCCTTAAATTAAAAAAGATGCGAATTTACGCATGGGTAAACCCTTATTGATATTAAGCAAATTAAGTTTATTAATTTTTCAAATGAATTGAGAAATTTCGCTCGAAAACAAATCGATTAATCGGTTTTTCCTTTGACTATTTTTACTAATGTTTAAAGTTCTTAACGAATTCATTGTCATCGCGGTGCCCAGGAAGTCGTAGTCTCCAGGAAACCTGACTTTTATATATAGTCACGATTACGATTTCCGGGGCGCCGCGATTTGAAGATGTTTTATGGTAGACAACAACAAAAAACATGATTCGCCGAACAAAAAATCAATAACTTTATTAGTTATCGAGTTATCGATTTTTAAAAAAAAAATTTTTGTTAAAAGATCTGTTCAAAAAACATCTATATCTTTGCCGTTACTCAATGGATCTTTAAGATTGATATGTCATTTGAAAGGTTATTAAATGACCTTTTAAATATATTTCTTATAAATATCATTGCTACATTGTTTTTAGTTTTATAAGCGAATTTATTCCAAAGTTTAATTTTTCAATTAAAAGAACCGTTATTTTCTAAAAAATTTACGTTATTAAGTTACTAAAAATATATTTTTTTTTAAAAGCTTACAGTTAGACCTTTTGTTTGACATATAAAACTATACATCTTTTATTTAATTTCACACTATATTACATAAAATTTAAATTTTACCAGTGTTTTCTTTGTTAAAAAATCTGTTCAAAAAATTTTCTATATCTTTGCCAATATCCAATGAATCTTAAGGATTGACATGCCATTCGAAAGGTAATTAAATGCCTTTTCAACGATATATAATACAAATATAATTTCAAAAATGTTTTTAAATTAATAAGCGAAATATCAGATTTGAATTTTTTAATTAAAAGAACCGTTTTTTTCTACAAAATTTGCGTTTTTAAGATACTAAAAATATATATTTTTTGAAAAGCTGAAAATTTTATTATATACCAAATGAAAGATACATTTTTAAGCTTTAATAATTTAGTCTTTAAATTCATAGTAATACCGGTAATTTTTGAGAAAATAACGGTTTTGTGTAATAAAATATTTTTTTTTATTGCACAAAAATACCTATAAAATACAAAGTACTCAACAGATTTCATTAATTTAAAATTTTTTTAAAAGCCTTATATATAGTTTTTTAAATAATACCTTAATCATTAATATCGGTTATATAGTAAGAATAATATAGCTGATTTTCTTCATAGACCTTATAGCAAAAAAAAATTTAAATAATCGATAACTCGAAAACAAATCGATAACACAACATTTCTTTTGGCTATTCTTATTTTTGTTAAGAGTACTCTTCGAATCCGTTGTCAAATCGCGGCGCCCCGGAAATCGTAATCTCCCCTAAAAATAGCTTATAGGTTGCCAATTTGCAGGAATACCCTTAATTAATTTATAAGCAGAGCAAAATCACATATGTTGAATCTTTACATACAGCCCACTGTAAAAAGACAGATAACTGGCAGCACCAATTGTTGACGTATAAACAAATGTCTTCGCTGCTGCTACAGCTGTTAGCTGCAAAAAAGCAGAAATATTTTATTTGTTTATATAAAAATTAAACTTAAATATTCAATGTTATTTAAGTATTGAGTAACATGACCACTTTAACGCGTGAAAGGGTGCAGCTTCATTGCAGGACCTGTTTGTGTGACTTGGAAACAAAAGTGGATGAAATTGGATTGCCTAGACGATGGTACCACCTTATGACAACGGAAAACCTGGCTGTTTGGATACAGAATTTCACATCCTTAGAAATGCTGACGACTGGTGAACACTATCCACAGTTCATTTGTCATGAATGCTATGACAAATTTAAAGATTTCAACGATTTTCAAGAATTGGTATGGAGAGCGGCAAAGAAGCTGGATGCAGTATTACTAGAAACAAATTGCAGCAGTGAAGCAGCTGCAGATGTAAGAATGCATAACTCTAACAAAGCGGCCAACCACTTAGCCAATAGTTTTATTAAATCCGAAGTCAGCTTTGAGGATGAGGATGCAGATAAAATTAATGATTTTCTAAATGACGATAGCGGTGGTAGCAATGCTCATGCTGAAAATCAGGAAAAATATGTAAGTAGCAGTATGTAATAATAAAAACTGTTTCTATTTGAATACGTTGAGTAATTAAAATTATGCGTTTAGGGAGCAGTAAACATGGGTCAAATGAGTCCTAATGATGACGGTTTGGAAGGTTTTTTGAATACAGACGACGAAGAGGAGATCTTCGGTGATGACGTGCCAAAATCTAGCAAGGTATACAAGTGCGAACAATGTAATCGCAGCTATGCGCATAAATATACATACAAAGCACACATACGCCAGGAGCATCAAGGCATTGCACACGCTTTCGAATGTGAACATTGTCCTAAAAGTTATACCAAGTTTTGCAATCTCTATCGGCACATACGACAGGAGCATGATACATCGTCGCGTCTGTTCAAATGTGAGTATCCACATTGTAGGCGCAGTTTTCGACACCTAACGACACGACGAAAGCATTATCAAGAATTCCATCAGCGCATGAAGCGACCACCAACACCACCCACGCCACCCGATTCAACATTATTGCTGCCCGAACTTCTGCTTACTGTCGACTTACCACCAGTTTCACCGAAACGCTTTACCTGCTCGTTGTGCAGCGAACAATACGAAACGCTCTACAATCTACAGAATCACATGATTAAACATCGCGATGACATGAAATTCGTTTGCAACATTTGCGGTAAACGCAAAATCACACAATTAAAACTCGACGAACATTATGCTACGGTGCATGATCCCAAGAATGCATATCCGTGCAATATCTGCCATAAGGTTTTCAAGTGCAAGAGTCATGTTAGTGTGCACATTCTATCCGTGCACAAGGGTCTACGTCCGTATGCATGTCACTATTGTCCGATGCAATTTGCTGCCAAGAATACTTTGAAAATTCATGAACGTTTGCATACAGGCGAAAAACCTTTCGCTTGTGAGATTTGTGGTCGACGTTTTACGCAGTTGACGCCAATGAAAAAACATCGTTTGACACACGACAAGGAACGCGTACAACTGCAACAACAGCAAGAACAACTTATGGCAATGACCAATTTTTCAGTTTTGGGTAATTAGTTTCTAACACTGTTCTTTTGTTATGTATATTCTCTTCGGAAAAGATATGTAGGTATTTTTATTTTCGATTATTTTATCAGTATTTAATAGACTTTTTAAACATTGATAAGTTTTATGTATACATTTAATATTTTTATTATATTTGAACAAATTTTAATCAGGAGTATTATTTATATCGTGCATTATTCATTTTATATAATTTTTAGTAATAAATGAATGTGTATTTTTAGTCCTTGATTGGCTTTATGAAGCAAACAATTTTTATATATAGTATAAGGCAAAAATATGAGTCTGAGGCGGCAATAAAATATAATTTTTTTTTAAAAAAAAGAAAGTTGTTATTATAAGTTTATTATATTTAATCAAGAAACCACATTAGGTAGTGAGTTTTAAAAGATAGTGATTTTTAAAAGTGCTTTAAAAATTATGCGCTGTAAAAATATTTGAATATAAATATTGAAATAAAAAATATTAAAAAATTTGAATAAAATGAGTGGCGTGCGAGCCAACGAATCCTGAGTTCAAACCTCACCTCTGGTGAAAGGTTTTTTAACAGATATACATTTTTATATTGGGCTGCCACCTCTGCGTCTTGAGAACATGAACTTCAGCCGTTCGGAGTCGACATAAACCATGAAGGTTCAGTTCTCGATCAATTGTGTACAACTTTTAACAACACAATTGATCCTTAGAAGCTCGGTCAAAGTCCTTTTACGGGCTGAAATGGCCAATTCGATTTTTTTCGTTTTCCTTCCAAAAAGGGAGACGCTTAAATCAGAGTCTTTTGAGCTCTCAGACTCATAGAGATGAGTCTTAACAGAGTTATAAAAGATTCATAATGTTTGCTGGGATTCCTAATTTCCACCAATTTCCAAATCGTCCCAAACCTTTTTTAAAACCTTTTTTAAAATTGTCTATTTGATGCCAGAATCGTCGTTTCAGCGTTAGATCAAATATATTTCATAGTATATTATATTAAGCAATATGGTTGGCAAAAATTAAAAAAAATAAAATTGCAATCTTCGGTCATGGTTTCCAATTCGGCGGTGTTCTGTTAGGACACCTCCAGGGATTAAACAGAGGAAGAAGTTGAGCTGAACTGCTATCTCATTTAGACATCTGCGGCCGCTTAGGACTGTTTTGGATGTTATTTTAACAGATTCCAGGGCTTTGAAAGTGCCTTGACAATCAAATAGAATACTTATATTACTAGCTGAATCTCAAGTAACGGCTTCATATATAACAGTAATTTCCGCTTGGAAGACACTACAGTAGTAAATGAGCCTTAAGGCAAAGTTAGACTCCTTCTTTGGCAAAGTGAGCCATCCAATCTTCATCCATGAGTGTAGATTTCAATGGCATTGTTAGGTGGAGGATTTTCTCCCATTTATTTCTGGAGGGAATGGATAAATCAAACGCGATATTTGGCGTTGGAGAAAAATTTCCCTAATGCTAGAGTGTCCTATTGTGCTTCCTCTCCATTGAGAGGTGGATTCCAGACGTATCGCTGTATTTCCAGCCATCTGTTTTGTTAGGATATCAAGTGATATTAGGTGGAGCATAGTGTCGAGTTCCTTGATCCGAGAAATTAAGACTTGCATTTCCCAGTTTTGGAGGATTGTGGGTGAGTTGGGTTGTCTAGTAAAGATCACTAACTCAGTTTTGTCTAGTTTAACGCAACCAGTTTTTAATTTGCCGCTAGGTTCGAGAGCACAGGCGAGAGAACTCCCCCTTGAGGGGGATCTTAGCGTGGATGCTATTCCGAGATTTTCTCTATTAATTACACCTTCCAGCATTTGACATAGAAGGCAGACCGTGAACGGTTAAAGTTCATTAACAGATTCTGTGCAATTTGTATTGAATTTTTATACCCCCACGCGTACGGCGTAAGGGGTATATTAATTTTGTCACTACGTGTGTAACGCCCATAAGGAGGCGTGGTAGATATAGAAAAGTATATATATTCTTGATCAGCATCACCACCTGAGTTGATTTAGCCATGTCCGTCTGTCTCTCTGGGGACACGATTACAGCCGTTTACAAGCTATCGTAATGAAAATTCATATTTAAGCTTCTCTCTAAAAAGCGAAGATCAAGTTCGAGAATGGCCGGAATTAGATGAAAACCACAACTACCTCCCATACAACCCAAATAATTAAAACTCTATAAAGAGGCTAATAATTAAGTTACAAAACTGAAACTCGGTATTTAAGTATTATATGTCAAAACTAAAGTGTGTTAGAAAATGGTCGTCATCCACTCACTAACACGCCCACCTCCCATACAACCCCAAAATTGAAGTGGGTTTGATTTCTGACCGTCAATTCTTGAAAGTGTAAACTTAGGCTAAGCTGCGTTGCCAACAAAAAGTTTGTACTTAATACTTAGCTAGTTCACAAACCAACTGTGTTGTCATTGCTGAACATAATCATGATATAATGACCAGGTAGTATAAATCGCGAGGGCTCAACTGTCATTGGAGGCATAGAATGTCAAAATGACGATTTGACGCCAAAAGAATGCTGCTTCTTGTACAATAATAAATGAAAACAGGGATATTTCTATTTATGTGTTTTCCTTGAAGTTGGAAATATTTTGCATTATATATTATATTTTTGCGTAAATTGTATTATTATATTATATTATTATTAACTTTTGTGAAATATTAGTTCCTAATACTCCTAATAATTCTAAAAAAAAGCAGAGTTGTTTTAAAATAACGACAATCAAATTTTACTTGCTAACTCTAGATGGAAAATATTGCTGTTTACCTAAATATAAGTGTTTACATTTTATAAAATGTTAAAAATGTGCAAGTGAAACAACAGAAAAATCCCTTTCTTTTAGTGCAAAGTCATGGTGCAAAGTAATAAGAAAGTGCAAGACCAAAGACAAAAAATTCCCTGTTTGCTTCTTCTTATGATAACACTACTTGTATTTGACACATCATGCCTCCGTCTTGGCAGCGCAGTCGCTTTTTATAATACCTGGTTTTTATATCATGAACATAATAAAAAAAATAAAACAAAAACACAAAACACAACAACAAAACTGGTGCCGCAAAAGAAATGAAATTATAAAATTTCTTGATTTTTCCATTCGTACTTCAGCTGCTCCAGTGATAAGTTGGTAAGTTTCGGAAAAAATATAAAAGTGGGCAAAAAAGAAATAAAAGTGACAAAGCAAAATAAAAATAAAAAAACAAAGCCTAAAAGTGTTAAGTGGAAAAAAGAAAAATACCGGTTTGTCCTTCCTTTGTCTTCTCTTGATTTTGCAACGAACTTTTATATGAATTTATTTATTGTGTGATTTTAATTTCAGATCATATTTTATTAATAAAACGCAAAAGAATTAAACAGAATGTTTGTGCTACGTCAGAGTGCTGCTCGCTTGTATCCAAATGGAACACAGTAAGTATACAAGAAAACAATAAAAAACTGCATTGCTCTATTTGTAATCACAAGTAGCTAATTATCACTTGTCATCAGCTAATTATTTTGCATACATTTATGTGAATACATGAGTACATTTTTTAATTAAGCTTAAATACAATTTTTGTGTTCATCATAATTTGTCAAGCTTCATTTTATACCTATTTGTTTCACTCTTCCTTTCAACTTGTTTCGTTATAAATACATACAGTTTTATACAAACATAGCTACGTGTGTACGTTTCAGATAAGATAGTAAATAACGCATTCATTTTTGTATTGAACCTTTTACTTCAGCTGGATTGATGTATTAATTGTTATGCAATCGTAGTTGAAAATTGTAGAAATATATGTAATGACCTTTCCCCTCTTTGCCATTAACTAGATTATTCCGCATGTGCAGCAGCCAGTTGGGTGACTTGGGTAGTGGTGCCGGTCGTGGAGGTGGCGGCGGTGGTTCCATTCGTGAAGCCGGTGGTGCCTTTGGCAAAATGGAAGCTGCTCGCGAAGAAGAATACTTCTACAATAAGGTAATATCACAAACAAAACAAAAAAAATCAATAAAACCTGTCTTCAAAACATTTTGCCCAGACTGAATATCCAGATCATAGCGTCAAGTTTAGGTTCACAACAAAACAACATTTTGATAAAAATATTCTTGCATTTAATTCGGTAGAAACTATGATAGTTTGAATAAGCACCATCACAGTATCCAATTTTTATTTTACATTTGCTTGTGCCCATAATGTTCGTTAATTGTTATTGCTTAAATATGGTTAAATTGATGGGAAAATTTTCTTCCTTAATCCAGTTTTATGCAGCACCAAAATGGCATGGCTTTAAATCACCAGTTGGACAAACATATTCATACTCTTGGAATAGTGAAGCTTTAAATACAAATAAAATTTCTCTTCGTAGCGTTAAAAAGCTAAGTTCGGAAAGCCTTAAAAATTCAAAACTACAATTTTTAAAACGTTGCACTCCAATCAATTGGACAGCAGTGAATGTTAATTTATATGAACGAGATATTGTATCCATCCATTCTATAAGGTCATTATCCCACAATAGCGAGCATGAGGCAAAAGACAATAAACCTCCAAGTCGTGCTGAACTCTTAAAAAAAGCCGTCAAAGAGTATGGTTCAACTGTTATTGGTTTCCATATTGCCCTGTCTCTCGTTTCACTTCAAATATGTTATCTTTTGGTAAAAGGAGGCATTGATGTCATGGCCATTTTGGATTACGTGGGATATTCATCGACTACTATATCAAGCAACATTGCATCTGGTGCTAGTACTTTCGTAATTGCGTATGCTTTTCATAAGATACTTGCTCCTATTAGAATAAGCATTACGTTGGCCATAACGCCGTTAATTGTAAAATATCT
The DNA here is from genome assembly GCA_958299015.1 of Tetanocera ferruginea. Taxonomy (NCBI): domain Eukaryota; kingdom Metazoa; phylum Arthropoda; class Insecta; order Diptera; family Sciomyzidae; genus Tetanocera; species Tetanocera ferruginea. Next base: position 43,770,992 of record OY282640.1, read on the forward strand.
TCGAAATAAGGGTTTTTTGAAACCAGCAATTAGTCAATTAAAATCATCAATTAAAAAGTAAAAAATAAAAATGACGTTGTTATTGAAAAAAAGTAAAAAAAAATCCGCTTTAGAAAAGAGCGGTGTAGAGGAGTTAAGTATTTTAAACACAATGTCGGCTGCTTAAATTTATTGTTTAGGAGCTAATATGAAAAGTCAAGATAAATACCAGACAATACATACAGTATCTCCTTGGCGCCCCATAAGTGAATTTCTTGGTGACAGTGGAATTTTTTCTACGTTAATAGGTTCTATAGATTGGCCTGGCTAAATCTAAAAAAATATGCCTGTATATCGGAAAGCCTAAAAATAAGAAGACTAACAGCTAGATCCCAAAAAACGAGTGAGTTCAAGAAACTGAAACATTCTAAAAACGAGTGCAGTTGAATTTAATTTTCAACAAAATGAACAATGTCATGTTTTCGAAATTTTTTCATTTTCATTTTCGAAATTCTCAGTTGTAAGTGTAATTCGTTTAATTATGAACAAAATTCTACACTTTACGATTTTGTTGGTGCGGAACGCATTAAAAATAAATAACTTAAACAAGTGAATTTGCTTCTGTTGGGCTGCAAAGTGAATGACCGCCTTTGGTGTATATGTATGCGGACAACGAAAGTAGACGTAGACAAGTAGAAGTGGAGAAATATCAACGTCATATCGATAATGGCTAAGAGTACCCGGCGCAATATTCTCTACTTGTAAAGTAGTTGTACACAAAATGTAAAAACTCAAATGCAGTGAATTATAGGTATTTGTCCTGAGGATTATTTAGAATAGAATCGGACATTTGTTATGCTCATAAGAAGCTCAGCGCAGAGAAGGTGATATTTTATGCTCTCACAAATCCTATCTGACAGTTTCTTAAGACAAGGTTCTTACAAATTTTATTGAATTTAAAACAAAAAATGGCCACTTCAGCCCTTGAAAGGACTTTGACCGAGCTTCTTATGATCAATTGTGTTGTGTGTGTTTTTAAATGTTTGCACACAATTAACCGAGAACTGGACCTACATGTTCTATGCCAACTCCGTACGGCTAAAGGTCATTTTTTCAAGCCAGAGAGGTGGTGACCGATCAGAAAATTTTTTGTTGAAAAAACACCGCGAGTGGGAAGTAATTCTCGGGCTCCAGGCATGCAAGCCACACAATTAATACTCATGCCACTATACTCGCGACAATACCCTGAATTTTATTGAATTGATCATTTTGAAAAGTGTTCCAAAATTTTGTGCCTTGGCATGGTCATTCATGTGTAATAAATTTGAAAGGACTTTCAACTCAAACTTTGCTTTCTTTATAAATTTCTGCAGCAAACAGTGCTTTTAGAGCTCGTTTGTGTTTTTACTAGAAAGAAATGGGAAACAATTCTTAAAGTACTTAAGGAATATGTTCATGCCAACAAATTTAATTTAATTTTTTGTCAGAAGAGCCTCTGGTGATTGTTATTTTTTTACCATACCAAGTTATCGTTTTGGAACATAATATGTACTTAGACCCTATATATATCCATCGGAGCTGGCTCCTTTTCAAAATGAACACTTCAAGCATTTTACAGATGGCTTAATTCATAGACTGGGCACGATTACGATTTCCTGGGCGCCGCGATTTGAAGATGTTTTCTGGTAGAAAACAACAAAAAAACATGATTCGCCGAACAAAAAATCGATAACTCTATTAGTTATCGAGTTATCGATTTTTAAAAAAAAAATTTTTCTTAAAAGATCTGTTCAAAAAAACATCTATATCTTTGTCGTTACTCAATGGATCTTTAAGATTGATATGTCATTTCAAAGGTCATTAAATGACCTTTCAAATATTTTTATTATACATATCATTGCTATAATATTTTTAATTTTATAAGCGAATTTATTCCAAAGTTGAATTATTTAATAAAAAGAACCGTTATTTTATAAAAAATTTACGTTATTAAGTTACTAAAAATATATTTTTTTTGAAAAGCTTACAGTTAGACCTTTTGTTTGACATATAAAAATATACATTTTTTGATTTAATTTCACACTATATTACATAAAATTAAAATTTTCCAAGTGTTTTCTTTGTCAAAAAATCTGTTCACAAAATTTTCTATATCTTTGCCGATATCCAATGGATCTTAAAGATTGACATGCTATTGTAAAGGTAATTAAATGCCTTTTCAACGATATATAAAACAAATATAATTTCAAAAATGTTTTTAAATTTATAAGCGAATATATATTAGATTTGAATTTTTTAATTAAAGGAACCGTTTTTTTCTGCAAAATTTTCGTTTTTAAGGTAATAAAAATATATATTTTTTGATAAGCTGAAAGTTTTACCTTTTTTTCGATAGATAAAAATATTTATTTTTTTATTAAATGATCGACCAAAACATACAAATTTTTTTCACTGACTCGAAAATCCCGTTAATTCATATAAATATTGTATTGTAATGGCGATATTCGTAAATATGGAGTAAGAAAGAAAAACATCTAAGGTAAATATGAGTGAAATAAGCAATTTTCCGTACAAGGGCAAATCATTGTATCATAAAAAACACGACAAAAAGTCAAATAAATTATATATATTATATACCAAATGAAAGATAAATGTTCAAGCTTTAATAATTTACTCTTTATAATTCATAGTAATAACGGTAATTTTTGAGAAAATAACGGTTTTATGTAAGAAAATATATTTGTATTGCATAAAAATACCTATAAAATACAAAGTACTCAACAGATTTCATTAATGTAAAATTTTTCTAAAAGCCTTACATATAACCTTTTAGATTTTATCTTAATCATTAATATCGGTTATATATTAAAAATAATACAGCCAGTTTTCTTCATAGACCTTATAGCAAAAAAAAAATTTAAAAAAATCGATAACTCGGAAACAAATCGATAACACAACATTTCCTTTGGCTATTCTTATTTTTATTAAAAGTACTCTTCGAATCCATCGTCAAATCGCGGCGCCCAGGAAATCGTAATCTCCCCATAGACTGGTTTGATCTTTGAACTTCTTTATTGTGTTGGAAATTATTACCTTGTAGAAATATTTTTCTTGTTTGAATTCTTGTTAGCTTTGTTTTGGTTTGTTTTCTTATTTTCTTGCATTCCTCTATGTGTTTTATTTGTTTATCTAAACATTGAGCACCGGCATACTGTTGCTGTCGCTCTTAAACTGTTTGACGTTTATCGTTAACCCTTTAAGCACTTCTTAAATTTTAACACGTTTGCTCACACAAAATTATTAAATTAATTTTTGTGTTTGATTTTCGGTTTGTTTTTAATTTTTCTTTTGTTTTTTTTTTTTTTGTTTTTTGGTAATGGTTTATTTTTCTTTAGATATAGTTGTGCAAAAAATAGTAGAAACGTTAATTTTCTTTCACAATTTGTTCATAAATTTAATAAGATTTAAGCGTAAAATTTAAACAACAATTCAATTTCAATCATTTTGTAAATTCATTCTGGAAAAAATAATAGAGAAAAAAGCTCTACTTTGGCAATAATTCTATATAATTTCTTAAAATTTACTTTTTCCTGAGTTGGTAAGTTATGGAGTAAGTAGCCGTTGTTTCTCCTTTTGATTTAAGAACTTCATGACATCCCCACTCCATAGAATTAACCACATTGGTACAAGGAACCGCCGGTATAAAGGAATATAACGATTGCTTGATTTTATACCAAAACTCTTCTTTGGTTTTTTTTTTACATAACCTAATTTAATGCTTTAGAAATCCCCACATGTCCTGTCTGATTATTGACTTATAGAGCGTCAGTTTTGTTCGTCGAGAGAGAGCTTCTCAATTGCCAATACTTTGGGAAATGCCCAAAGTAACACCTGTTGGCAATCTCAATACTGATATCGTTGGAGGAGTTAATGCTGGATCCCAAGTAAACAAATTCCTTCACTAACTCAAAGGAGGTGTTGTCACCAGTGACGTGGTTTCCAAGACGCTGGGACTGTTTGTTTGTTGACACAAGATACTTCGTTTTTATCTGCGTTCACTGCAAGACCCATTCGACTCGAATCAATGGCAAACCTCAGAGAGTAAAGAAAGCAATGTAAAGCTTCTTGAGATCATGAACTTTAGCCGTTCGGAGTCGGCATAAAACATGTAGGTCCAGTTCTCGGTCAGTTGTGTGCAAACATTTAATAACACACACAACACAATTCATAAGATCATAAGAAGCTCGGTGAATGTCCTCAGATTGATATCTGAGGCTCAAATAGATAACTTTTCTCAGACTTCTACCCATTAATACATAATTCAATCGAAACCTAATTATACGCAGAATGGCTGGTTCTTCTGGAGTTGTTCAAAAAAGTAAAATGGGGTTTGTTTTGAGTTCCGCACCAACAGTTGGTCGAAGAAAGAAGTTGTAATTTTACGTTTTCTTACCATTGTTGCTGATTAGAAAACTGAAATAATTGCACTTCATACCTACTTCGTTGAAATTTCAATCAGTTCCGATATTTTTTTCTCAGGTTTTTGATGATTTTCCTTTCAGAATGAAAAGGAAATAAAGGAGGCGTTTAAATAAATTCTCCGTCCCATAATTACTTACTTCTGTATAAAAATGTAGAGAAAAAACTTTTTCAAAAGAAAAAAAAAAGAAAGTTTTGCTGCTATCAACTTGATCTGCTAAGCACTACCATAGAAACGGTTTCTATAATTTTTCCACAACTGTAACGAGCTGATAAAACCTTGCGCCGCTCGAGTTGGTAAAATGCGTAACTCTAGCCATATTTTTATTTAAAAGTTTCTGATAACATATTCTTTTTCACTTCATAATTTGAAAACATTGATTTTTATTGATGTGAACTCAGTTTAAATATTAATTTCGACCCTTTTTCCAAGACAATTCCTTGACACCGCATTAAAAACAGTATTGAAGAGTTGGATGAAAGGAAGTTAATATTTGCGGTTGTATGTATTTTTTAATGAGAAAAAAATTAAATTCTGATTAAAAATTAAAATTTGTATTGAAATACTTAAAAAATGTTGTAAAATCGACAACAGCGCCACCAAATGGGTTCAAGCTCATTCAAGCTGAAACCAATCATAAACTATCATTCTATACATGAGCAAATGTTCAACAAACATCTTGTGCGGGTATCTCCACGTCATGCCTTAATGATTTAATATCAGCGCGATCAGGTCTTCGTTGGTTTTCTGGTGTGAGATTTTCGATACACTCTAATATACATGTTATTTCTTCGTTGCCATCAACTAATCCTCCATTGACTAATAGTCCAATTTTAACTGAGCCCAATAATGAAAAAAATTTAACTCTAAGGGCAGTGTCGAGGAAAAAAATTGTATTTATTTCAAGCTTTCAACCTGATACAACTACCGAAAATGTAATGACGTTTGTCAAACAAAATAATAATTTAATACGCCATATTGAATTCTGTTTATGCAAAAAAATTAGCAACAAACTCTCCCACTCGTCCTTCATTCTCACAGCTGCAACTGACGAGCTTGAAACTGTTCTAAACACTAATTTGTGAGGCAATAAAAAAAAATCTACAAAAATTTACGTTTTAATTTTTAGCTTAAGATTTATTACCTTAGCATAGTTAAATATTAAATAAATGAAGGCTGTAAAGATGAGAGTTTGTTTTTGCTCGATGTCAGCAAAAATTAAATTTTTATTTATATATTTAAATGCTGATAATACTGCACATAAAATGTTAAGAGCACACAAAAATATCTTAAAACTCTCTCTTTTCTTTTGTAGCAACGAGAGCAATTGGAACGCTTGAAGAACGATCAAATCCATCAAGCTGAATTTCATCATCAGCAAATCAAAGAGCATGAAGAAGCTATCGAACGCCACAAGAAGTTCCTTACCAATTTGCCAAAGTAAATAGCAACAACAAGGCACCACATAAAGAAATGTTATTGTTATGCAAAACCAAGCTTTAACTGCTTCATTAAAAAAAAAAACAAAAAAAAAAAACACAGCCCATATAATGGACTTTAAAAAACATTGTATTTAATATTAAGCTATCTATTTGCAAGTGTCTTTTCTTAAATATTCAAACACACTTACGCTCGTATAAAAAATCGACGAAATTTTTATAAAAATTGTATTTGTATTTATTATTTTTTATAAAAACACAATTCCATATAACGCTAAAATTCTATGCAAAAACAAATACTAGCCACTCCTCCTCACTCACTCAATACCAATTTGGAGCACATAAAGCAAAACTATGTCTTTTTATATTTTGAATATTTTTGCAAATTTTTACTTTTGTACTTTGTGCACTTTACTAAAAATAACTTTAAAATAATTACAAAAAAATATATAAAACTTAAAAATAAACGAGCGAGTTCGAGTTTAGTATGAGAAAATGTCAAACGAAAATTTTACCAAATAAATATAATAAGTTTGCGCTTCTGATTGACTTAAATGCTGGTTGTTTTTCTTATTGTTATATTTTTTGTAAGAAAGTTATGGCAAAAGCGAATAGTCCCAGACATGAGTGCCTAAAAATAAATTCATACAAAATGTCTTAAAAATTTACACAATTCTGTGTTGACTTCTTCTTGTTGTTGCTTGTCATTCCAGCAAAATTTTGCACAATTTTGTAGCTTATTTTCCGCGTATTTATTAAGTAAACAGTAATTGTGCAAAAAAATGCTTAAAATAGCATATGTGCTAAAAACAACAAAAGCAGCAACAGCAAAAAGAAAATGTAATATACAGAATGCGTCATGTTGTATCTATAAAATAGAATATTTATGCAATACTTTGTATTGCAGTCCTCTTTTGAATTAAGTCATCACGATAAGCTGGGATGTTTTTGGATGAACTTTTTTACAAATATTCAAAGCATTTTTTCAACAAAAGCTAAGGGTGATTTTCGTTTAGAATTCTTAGATTAAAATTCTAAAAAAGTATTCACTCAGGTAATAAAACTAAATTATTGTAATATTGTTTTCGAAATGGCAAAAATTCTTAATTTTCTGTAAACAAAAGCAAGCAGTTTAAAATTTGCAACAATTCTGTTTGACTTTGAATAAACAGAGAAAATAAAAACCTATGTCGCCAAGTGTGGCACATATTTTACATATATTATGTGAAGAGACGTAGCATGTCCAATTCAAACCTTTCATTTAACGCCTACTCTCAACTAATCGGAATAAATGTCCCCGATTCGAACATAAAACCAATAATGTCGGAATTCATGATACCGAAGTAAATTTCTTGTCGTTTTAAAAATCAACTCTGACAGCTATTGGATTTCATGACACCCCCGTATACCGGAAAACAAATAATTCAGAATACTGTTGCTCCACTGCCCTGATATAGAGAGGTCTTAACAGCTATAGCGTGGCTTAAAAACAACAAAGCCACAGGAGCCGATGGCCTACCGGCTGAGCTTATTAAGAACGGAGCCGAAGCTCTGTTGCAAGCGCCAGCTAAGTAAGTAACTAAGATCTTTTGCGCCTGAGTACATTGATATGGACACAAATTGTTTTTCTGGTATTGCAAGTAACATTTCTTCCTCCCTCTTAAGCACTTGTGTGAAACCTCTTCGAAGCTCATTTCAGAACATTGTGTCAACGAACAGACAGTCCCAATATCTTGGAAACCACGTCACTTTAGACAGCATGTTCTTCGAGGTTGTGAAGAATTTTGTTTACCTGGGACCGAGGGTAAATTCCTCCAATGATATCAGCATTGAGATGAAACGAAGGATAAGTCTTGAGAACAGATGTTACTTTAGGCTTTTTAGGCAATTGAGAGCTCTTATTCTCTCTCTTGAGCATACAACTTTCAATTTTCAGTTTATTTGTGAATGAAAATGTGATTTCAAAGTTGATTTTATCTGCCTTTCTGATTTCACATCGATCGGATATATTTGGAATTTCACACCCGGTAAGCGGTGTAAATTAACACCGTTCAGTGTAAATATCCGCTCACAGGCTTAAATTTATTTTGAAAATTTTTAAGTGTGTATGGAATCCTCAAAGTCACACTGTGCCCGAGATACGAGCCCTTGCAAATTGGGGTATTTTTTCACACCGCGATACAGGAAAAGGTTACAAAAAATAGCGATACAATTCTATGCTTAAAGTAGCTAAGACTCTGGTGGCTGTTTAGCTATCTGAAAAATTCTCTGCATTAAAATCTCTGAAATTTTACATGAAATACGTTAAGGACCCAGGCAAGGATCCACGCTGGGGCGATTAGGACGATCGCCCCCCTCCAAAGCTTCATGAAAATACTTTAATACATATTCTAACCTAATTTCAAAATATATTCTGATTAAAGCATTTATACATGAGTATTAAATTGAGGCACAGGGTCTTTTCTATAAAGCATGCAAAACTTATTCAGCCCAATCATGAAACATTTTCTCCCACGAGTTGCAAATGGGAGTTTCTGGTTTTAAAAATAGTAGAAAAAGAAATCTCATTTTTTTTATTTTCCACTCATGAATATTGGCGGTTGATGAACAAAATTGCATTAATAATTTCCAAAAAGTATTTTAACTTTATCTTAAAAACGAAAACTCCCATTTACAACTCCCGGGAGAAAGTATTTCATGATTGGGCTGATTATAATTTGATAATTGTAATATAACATAATCCCAAACATTTTCAGATCCAAAAAACAAAAAAAAATTTGCCCTATTTTCTGCTTTAATAGTACAAGAAGCATCATATAGTATGCATTTTTGGCTGTTGCTTATTATCCTGTGCTTGATAACATAATGATGTATTTAAAAAGTTGATTTTCAAAACAAATTTTTGATCTGTATTAATTTTTAGTACTGTTTCCTGTTACTGTCACATCGAAAAACATTACATTATATACAGACGTTGTAGGAAAACTTCGTAAAAGATATTCAGTTTTTTCAAAGAACCTCCTGAGGTTTTAGAAAAATTTTTAATTGCTAAGTTGGAGTTGTGGCACTGCTATGTGAAAGAGAAATGTATGATTGAAGAACTGAAACTGAAATAATATTCTTATTAGAATGCTGTGATACTGAAGTGATTACTTTTTCTTATTCCCTTTTTCCTATTAATCAAGCTATTTAATCCAAGAACTTCAGCCAAAAATTTGATTCGCATTTTTTTATGTTTTGTATAACTTATGTAAAATTTGTATTGTATTGCAAACATAATTTAATATTGAACAAAAAATTTTTAAATAGAAATCTAACGCCTTTACATTTCTAAAAAACAAAATTTAAAAAAGTGTGTTTAATCTTCAACTTCTTTCTTTTTTTAATTAGCTCTTATTATTTCTTTGAAATAAGAAACAAAATAACTAACGGACACAATGAATTTTTTGAATTGGTTTGACAAATATAAGATAAATAAGATAAACATGAAAACTTATTAATTATTTCAATATTTAAAATATTAAAAATGCAAACGACATCGAATGGAGTGAACATTTGGTATTTGGTGCGTCCCAGGTGTGCCGATTATGAATCTGTTGCCAAAAACTCGGAAAAACTAAAAAAATTGCACCGAAAAACTTATAGTTTAAAAAATTTGTTTTAAATTTTAAAATTATTTAATTTATTTAAAATTATTTAATTATTAAATTAAATTTATTTTATTTCTTTTAAATTTACTTTAAAATTTCTTTTAAATGATTTAAAACTTTTCTTTCAATTTTAACTTTCAGATCAGTTGTGTTTAATTTAAATGAATTTGTTTCAAGATCTATTTCAAAAACAAATTCGTTTGATATGAACACAATTTCATTTAATTTTAACACATATTTCCCTCAGTGTATAAATTCACTGAAGACTGGCTTAGCCCATTTTTTATTTCATATATTTGAAAAATTTGTTTTTTAAAATACTCCCCATTTTTTATAAATCGAGAAATCAGTTTTTACATATTGCCGAACATTTTTTTTTTGGTTTTTGCAAAATACCACAGTCACACTTTAGAAATAATTTTTTGAATCACAATTACACACGCTCGCAATGTTACTTCTTCTAATCACGCACACTCACGATTACTTCTTATCCATTGGCGACGTGATTCGCCGTGATAAGCGCCCATCTCTAGTGCAAATCAATTTTATAATTTCTTAAACTGTGCTGTTAATAACCAATTCCGATGGTAAAAAGCTAAGAATTTAATCGTGTTCAAAAAGTTTGTTTAACCAGTTGTCTTACTTGCTTTGCTGTTCTTTCTCCTTTAGGCACTTTTTGAAATAGTTAATTTGATATGTAGATCAATTGGCAATAGGTTAGTCAAAACATTCTGTGCATACGTTGGACAAAAACAACTTGCAAGTTATTTAAGGGGGTCTTCTCATTGAGCAACTTTTTTTTTTGACTTTTTTTGTTTGCATTTATTTATATCTTGGGTAGTTGTGAATATGCCCCTACAAGGATTTTTAGAAATTCGAAATACTTTAGAAGATTTTTTGTGAAGCAAGGTCTTCGTCAAAATGAGCTATTTTTTTTCGCCTCATTTTCGAACGAAGCGGCATAAAGTAACCACCGAATTCTGTTGAAAATGTTTATTGTTAGGTAAAAACGTGTTTGCACACATATTCATACAAACATACGAATACACATTTCTGCTTATTTTAGGGGTTGAAGCATTTTTTGAGTCCATGTGTTCAACCAAATCAAAATTACTTCAAACTTTAAACGCGTTTATCTTGAAACCACGTTTTTCGAACTGGCGGCCATGATATCTCCAGTTCAACTGAACCGATTTTCATGAAACAAAGTAGAATCGATGCATAATTGTCACCATTCTCGGGTGAACCTCGACCATAATTTTAAAAAATTTTTTACTATTTTTTTTTTTACACTAAACTACAAAAAAAAAGCCCGAAATTGCATTTTTTTTTGAATGGCCGCCATTTTGTCAAAAAAAATCACAAAATTAAGCTTGAGGTTCACCCGAGAATTACATCTATACTGATTATAACCCCGTTTTTTTTTCATTTCAGACGCTCCGGAGACCCGGAATCGTGGCCGCCGTGACGACACCTTTTTTTTCACCACCAACTTTGAAGTCTCATTACTTTTTGAACAGCCCACGTATCGAGGCAAAAAAAATTTTTTTATTTACTTTGAAACTTTTGTAACACAATAAATAAAAAAATTTTTCAATTATTCTTTGCGTTTTCAAATAAGAATTTTTTTAAAAAGGGTCCAAAAAACGGGTTTTGAATGAGAAGACCGCCTTAATATATAAAGTTATATGGTGTGGCAATACTTCATATCGTCACCTGCAAAATGCAAAATTCAAAATTTAATATTTAATTTATTATAATTAATTAGACTGAACTACGAGACCGACTATCTTAATTTCAAACTCAGACTCCCATAAAAATAGCTATTTTGCTTACGAAATTCAAAGGAAAGACTGGTTCTTAAATCTTAAGTATGTGCCTTTTTATACCCTTTTACTTTTCTTCTCTTAATTTTGTCTTCTTCTAAAAGATTACTCTGCATTATAAAGCCGAAGAAAAATTTAGATCTTAATATCGAGTACACAAACGTGCATCGTATAATTTTTCATATTTATCCCTTTAGTTCTTTTAAAATTTTTATTTGGAGCAGATACATTTCAAAAGTACCTCCATATATCAGCTAGTTCTTTATAAATAAGTTCATTTTGTAAAACCGATTTTTTTCTTTCAAATTTAGCACTTTCTTTCCAGCTGTCTCGACAACGTAAAAAAACCACAGTTAGTGTTTCTCAAAAATTTTAAATGATAAGAGATTTTTTTTCGATTATATGTACCGGACACTCTAGGTTATCACAAGACGTTTGTTTGCTTGTTTAAATTTGTCTTTGCTTCAAAAGTACTCTCGGTGAATTCCCCTCACATACTAGACAACAGTATAAATTGAGCGTCTTTAGCTCAGTTCAAAGCAGAATCAACTTCTAGTTCATAAAATAAACAACAAGTCAATCTTTGAAGAAAAAACTTAACTTAAAAATCATGAAAGTATTTGTAATTTTCGGTTTCCTGTTGGCAATGATCGCTGTATTAACCGCTATTCCTGGAGCAACAGCATCAAGAGATTCACGTCCTGTGCCCTCAAGAGGTTATTCACCACCGCCAAAGCAAGAACGTCCAATCATCTATGATACTCCAGTTAGAAAACCAAATACTATGTATGCATAAATGCAAAAACTATGCTATAAAAAAAAAAAATGTAAATAATAAAAAGTAAATATTAATCGAAATCTTAATTTTGTGGTTATATTTATTGTTTTCTACTAAGTGAAGAAAATAAATTTTGCAGGGGTTTTAGATTTAGTGAATATATGAAGGTACACTATTTTGCGTTTTTTTTCAAATTTGAACTTCAAATTTTGGAAGAATTTTTAAAAATTTGTAAAAGTAACATATATCAATGGTTTATTTCAAATACAATTTTTTTCTGACGTAAAATGTAAATTCACTAACTCTGATCGTTAATGAATTGAGTACTAGAACACAATTAAGCTGATTTATAGAATGCATTTAATTAAAAGATATCTGATAAAACAATATATGAAAGGATTAAAACGAATGACTTACATATTTTTAAGAGATAAAATTTGTGAACTTCAACTTCAAGAATTCTTAATCGAAAACCATTCAATATATGAATACGAATCTTGATTGAATGATTTGAATGATACCAAAAGAATATTAAAGTCCTAAGATTTTGAATTTTGAATGTCATATATTTGATTCGAAATGGGAACATAATCTAAATAAAAGATAATAAACAAATCGAGATTATATAATTACACTGTGCAACATTTTGGAGGTCATGGAACTCAAACAACTTTTTGACTGTTGTTCCTTAAAGTTGGGGACGTAAATAGAAAAACCCTATCTGGAATTTGCTACCGATTGAATTTCATGGTACCTGAAAGATATCGGTTGAAACTTGATTTTTAAAAAAAAATGTTTTTTTTCTCATAGCTATATCTCGTAAGCTATTTGGAATATTGTTTTCCTGTCTTGAGCAAAGTTGTAGCTATTAGCAAAGAGAACAAAACACTAAGAGCAAACTAACACGATAAAACTTCACCGAAGTTTCAAAATCGCAAAAATGAAAAAAATTTATTTGTTATTTTTACCATTTTTGGTCCATATCTCTCAAACCGTTTTGAATTTTGGCAAACAATATACAACAAAATTTTAGGCAAGCAAAAAATAAACAACTATTTCCCACATGTCAACTGCATCCGAGTACTTCTTGACACCGTTTTGGCCCTGTAAATGTGACATTTTGTAATAAATAACCATAAAAACATTCATGCTTGAAATTTCACGATTAAAAACCCACGAACTCATTCAGTTTTTGCATTATAAATAAAGAACTAGCAAATTCCAGATAGTGTTTTTCTATTTACGTCCCCAACTTTAAGGAACAACAGTCAAAAAGTTGTTTGAGTTTTACGTGTTGCACCGTGTTATAAGCCGATTTTTGATAAAAAAATAGATACATGTAGTGTACACTAACCAGATCAGTAGCTCGTTCTTGTAACTCGTACCGATCGCAGTTACCGATCCATATTACCGATTTGACGTCACTCTGACGTAATTCTCACCTACAGTGTCCGTGTAATAATCTGAATCGATTTCTGTTCAATTCTTTTGTTCCTAATCGACAAACTGTCAGCTGTTCCGATTCCACTTCAAAGAAGTGTTTGTGTAAGAAAAGTGAGTCGATAAAAATTAAAGTTTTTATCACTGACTCTGAGGAAAATGAGAACACTGCCGATTGTTATTTATTTACTTTGTGCAAGTAAAAAACGCTTACGAAACCGAAGAACTGAATAAAATGGATAAAAATAATGAGAAGGTAGGATAAAGTAATGCATAAATTTATTTATTTAATAGCAAGTTAACTCCGGGCGAGTTTTCAAGTCACAGTATGTCTTATGGCTTACATAAAAACAAAAGTTTACTTCATCTCAATTTAAAATATTCACTTTCTAATAAGACAATAATAACAATAATAGCAATATTATAAAATTTTACAGCTCGAAAAATAAAATAAATACAAACGAACAGCTGCTTGTCATTTGATTCAGTTTCGCATCATTTCTTCTCGATTTGTGTTCTTTTTCATCACGGTTCGAATTTTTAACGATTTGAACTTACACAAACACTAGTTCTCACGAAATCGGTAAATAAGGATCGATATAACGTGACGTCACAAAAATCGGTAACTTGTCGATTTATTTACAAGAACGAGCTACAGATGTAGTACGTATCTGTAACCAGATCACCATTTTCATCTCTACAAGTGGACATAAGATTTTCGTCATCTTCCTTCCCCTTTTTGCGCATAAGTCGCGTTGTTGCTAAAGGTCATCGAATGCTGGACCTTTGCGCATCAAAGCCGTTGATCGCAGATTTATTCGCTTCGCTTTACGTCCCGGTTCTGGCTCTTAATCTACTTCCTTATGCTGTACGTGTGATGTTTTGATGTGTGATTTACATGCAAACTCTTGCAAAAGGAGGAAAGTCGTTGATGTAACCCTTATTTTCTAACACTAGACGGAACCACTCACTGCCCTGCTCTTCTTTAACAGATATCCCTTAATACCAACCCACGCAACCGTAGGTCTATTCTCCTATTGCAGTGTGCGTTCCATCGATCACAGCATGATCAGTTTGGTTTCGCGTTTTTGATACGGGGACAGCCAGGTGGTTTTTCTGGACGGAGAAACTGGAAACGGTGGTCGTCAACGTAGTAGAATATTATTTTATCTACTTATGTATCTATAAAAGTGGTGTGAAAAAAGTATAGTAATTCATCAATTGGGAACTTATTTTTTTTTTTTCAGTTGTTCGTTATTGCCAAGAGAAGGTTTATACGAAAAATTCAGCACATTGGAAAAATCAAAATTGATTTTTCGTATGAAATATTTGGTCTGTTCGAGTCCTGATAATTTGTGATAATTTTTTTGCTGCTGGATAAATTTTTACTGTCGAGATTTTGCAAGCTAGAAAACAACTGATTTCAGACAGTTGCAATTTGAACTTTCAAACAAGTCAAACAAATTTAGTGTAAATTTTATAAAATTTTGTAATATAAATAATTTTTTTTATATATAATTTTAGACTTTATATTCTTTTGGTATCATTCAAATCATTCAATCAAGATTCGTATTCATATATTGAATGGTTTTCGATTAAGAATTCTTGAAGTTGAAGTTCACAAATTTTAATAAATTTTATCTCTTAAAAATATTTAAGTCATTCGTTTTAATCCTTTCGTATATTTTGTTATCAGATATCTTTTAATTAAATGCATTCTATAAATCAGCTTAATTGTGTTCTAGTACTCAATTCATTAACGATCAGAGTTAGTGAATTTACATTTTACGTCAGAAAAAAATTGTATTTGAAATAAACCATTGATATATGTTACTTTTACAAATTTTTAAAAATTCACATTCATAGATAAATACATAGACCTACAAAATTTTTAACTGTGCGAACTAACTTCCAAATTTTAAGTTCAAATTTAAAAAACCGCACAAAACCGTGTACGTTCATATATTCACTAAATCTAAGACCCCTGCAAATTTATTTTCTTCACTTAGTAGAAAACAATAAATATAACCACAAAATTAAGATTTCGATTAATATTTACTTTTTATTATTTACATTTTTTTTATATCATAGTTTTTGCATTTATGCATACATAGTATTTGGTTTTCTAACTGGAGTATCATAGATGATTGGACGTTCTTGCTTTGGCGGTGGTGAATAACCTCTTGAGGGCACAGGACGTGAATCTCTTGATGCTGTTGCTCCAGGAATAGCGGTTAATACAGCGATCATCGCCAACAGGAAACCGAAAATTGCGAATACTTTCATGATTTTAAAGTTATGTTTTTTCTTAAAGATTTGACTTGCTGTTTATATTCTGAACTCAAAGTTGATTCTGCTTTGAACTGAGCTAAAGATGCTCAATTTATACTGTTGTCTAGTATGTGAGGGGAATTCACCGAAAGTGCTTTTGAAGCAAAGACAAATTTAAACAAGCATACAAACGTCTTGTGATAACCTAGAGTGTCCGGTACATATAATCGAAAAAAAAATCTCTTATCATTTAAAATTATGAGAAACACTAACTGTGGTTTTTTTACGTTGTCGAGACAGCTGGCAAGAAAGTGCTAAATTTGAAAGAAAACAATCGGTTTTACAAAATAAACTTATTTATAAAGAACTAGCTGATATATGGGGGTACTTTTGAATTTGGGGTATTCAATACTTGCCTGAAAACAGATACATTTTTCAGTATAAAAATTTTAAAAAAACTAAAGGGATAAATATGAAAAAGTATAGGATGCACGTTTGTGTACTCGATATTAAGATCTAAATTTTTCTTCGGCTTTATAATGCAGAGTAATCTTTTAGAAGAAGACAAAATTAAGAGAAGAAAAGTAAAAGGGTATAAAAAGGCACATACTTAAGATTTAAGAACCAGTCTTTCCTTTGAATTTCGTAAGCAAAATAGCTATTTTTAGTGCTATATATAGGGAGTGTGAGCTTGAAATTAAGCTAGTCGGTCTCGTAGTTCAGTCAAATTAATTATAATAAATTAAATATTAAATTTTGAATTTTGCATTTTGCAGGTGAAGTATTGCCACACCATATAACTTTATATATTAAATAACTTGCAATTTGTTTTTGTCCAACGTATGCACAGAAAGTTTTGACTTACCTATTGCCAATTGATCTACATATCAAATTAACTATTTCAAAAAGTGCCTAAAGGAGAAAGAACAACAAAGCAAGTCCGACAACTGGTTAAACAAACTTTTTGAACACGATTTAATTCTTAGCTTTTTACAATCGGAATTGGTTATTAACAGCACAGTTTAAGAAATTATAAAATTGGTTTGCACTAGAGATGGGCGCGTATCACGGTGAATCACGTCTCCAAAGGATAAGAAGTAATCGTGAGAGTGCGTGATTAGAAGAACTCACATTGCGAGCGTGTGTGATTGTGATTAAAAAAATTATTTCTAAAGTGTGACTGTGGTATTTTGCAAAAACAAAAAAAATGTTCGGCAATATGTAAAAACTGAATTCTCGATTTATAAAAAATGGGGAGTCTTGAGTGAAATTATACACTGAGGGAAATATGTGTTAAAATTAAATGAAATTGTGTTCATATCAAACGAATTTGTTTTTGAAATAGATCTTGAAACAAATTCATTGAAATTACTCATAAATATGAGTCTTAAAAGAGTCATAAAAGACTCATAATGTTTGCTGGGTTCCTTTTCCCTGCAAACATTTTCTGAGGCTCTCCAAAAAATGACTCTAAAAAGAGTGTTTTTTATGCATGTTTTATGATAACTCATTAAAAGGACTCATGAAAGAGTCTTTGATATGACTGTTAAATGATTGTTCAAAAATAAGACTCATAAAAGAGTCATTATTGTATCTGCTTTATGAGTACTCATGAAAGACACTCATTAAAGAGTCTTAAATATGACGGTAACATGATTGTTCATAAAAAAGACTCATAAAAGAATCATATTTTTATTGATATATGCGTAATCATAAAGAATACTCCTAAAAGAGTCTTATATATGAGTGTTTCATGGGAGAATAGAATCAGATAATTGCAAAAGCACCATATCGAATGAATAAATAAGAACTTAATCGAATATATTTTTAAAAAATTTTATTAAACTTTGTCACTGTCTGTTATGGATATATCCTCGCTACGCTTTTCGGAGAATTATTTGTTTGTGGCGATATACATGCATTAAAATTTAACTACAACAAATGTTGCAAAAGACTTCTTATATGAGTCTTAAAAGAATATTAAATATGAGTATTAAAAGAGTACTAAATATGAGTCTTAAAAGAGTATCAAATATGAGTCTTAAAACCGTCATTACTATGAGTCCAAAAAGACTCATAAAACAATCATATTTATGAATCATATTTTGGGGCCCACAACATACGAAAATGTACTCATAAAAGAGTATTTTTTGAGCGCATTATGATGATAAACCCTCATTTATATGAGTCTTGAAAGAGTATTTTAAGAGTCAGAATGTTTGCTTTGTTGTTTTCTTCAGAGTCATAAAAGACTCTTTAATATGACTCTTATAAGACTCCGAAAACATTCATAATTCTGACTCTTAAAAAACATATATTTCGGAATCTTATAAGAGTCATATTTCGGATTTAGATCTGTGTGCCCTTCCAGAAAGGGAAACACGCTCATATAAGACTCTTTTATGAACATTTTATGAGCTTGTAAATTAGAGTCTTAAAAGACTCTTAAAGGACTCATAATATTTGTTTATTATGAGTCGTTTAAGCATCATAGTTTTTGTTTTTAAGAGTCATAAAAGACTCTTAAATATGACTCTTATAAGTCTCTGAAAACATTTATAATTCTGACTCTTAAAACACACATATTTTAGACTCTTATAAGAGTCATATTTCGGACTCAGATTCCAGGAAGGGAAACACGCTTTTATCGGAGTCTTTTATGAGCTCATTATGAGCGCTCAGACTCATAAGTATGAGTCTTAAAAGAGTTATAAAAGACTCATAATGTTTGCTGGGGTGGTTCATAATATCAACTACTTAGGTGTTAATAGGAAGTCATGTATGTATTCCCAAAGTTGCTAAAGAAATTTTTTGTAAATCGGTCAAGCCGATTTGAGTTATTTTTTCAATAATTTTGAAAAACCCGGTTTCTTGAAAACCCTGTTACTCTCCTTATTCTCCTAAAGGCGACAACAATAAAAAAACGGTTGTGATTTTATTATTAAAAATTTTGTATTTCTTTTTTTGTTTTGTTATTAAGTTAAGCAAATCTAGTATTTGTTGGTCGTGCATCGTAAATGAATGGTTTCGGCCTTGGTGGTGGCGGTGGTGGTGATTGTTTGAATGACGACGACGAATGTCTGGATGCTGTAGTGCCTGGTAATGCTACAAAAGTGGCGATGATAGCCAGAATGGCGGCAACGAGTGATAGTAACTTCATGACTTTAAGCTATAATAGACTGATGCTGTATGTTGTAAAATTAAGATTTCTCGGCAGCTTTTATAGAAGCAGCGTTGATGCTCTTATCAGTTTGAAAAAAGTACCCATGTGAAAATTTTGGGGGAATTACTAGAGGTTTGCTTATAAATAAAAACAAGTGTATTAAGTGATAAGATGTAAAAAATAGATGCGATTCTGATGATTCTAAAAATTAGTTAAGTCGCTCTTTTTATATGAATACCGTGAATTTTGAAACTTGAGAGTTAGATGTTCAAAAAAGTTACCCTAGGCTTCTTTTATTAAAATCTCTTGTATTTTTTGTCAATAACTTAAATGCTACCGTCAATAATTGTTAAAACCCATTTCCACAGTCAATTTTCTTGTGCAAGAAAAGTTGAAAGTCTACCAACTTTTGTTGTAAATTGCATGCAATTTTAAATATTGCATGGAAACGTCAGAAAAATTGACCGTGGAAACGCAACTTTGTGCTCATTTTACATTTTTTTCATTTTTATCTAACATAGATAGACAAGTTAATATGTAAGTACTTATATGAACTTCAACTTGTTTGATTCAAAATTGTTGTTTCTTTTATTTTTATACATCATAATATTTCAAAAATTCACAAAATTTCCGTGTAGTATGCAACACATTCGAAAATTCACAAATTCTCCGGTTGTTATGACAGATTGGAAACGTGTAACGTAGGTTAAACATATTTATATTACAAGATTTTACACGAATTTTCCAAATTATTTTTTTTACTAAAACAGAAAATTCAAATCTATGACTGAAAAGGGAAAAACTGAAGAGAATATTTATATAATGAAACGGGTAAAGTGCAGCATGTGTTCTTATAAAAAAAAAGAATTATTATAAATATAAACCATCATATTACAGCAACAACTAGATCTGGAAAAGTTAAGAGAGAAATTTTTAGCAGACGAGAAAATATTGCTGACGAAAATTAGCGAAACCGAAGATGCTCTCAAAAAATTGAAGAAAATTCGTCGATTGGAACTTTTGAAGAGAACAACCAGAAAAGTAGTTAAGAAAAAACCAAAACAATAAAATGGGTCTTGTAGCTGGTACAGAAATCTTCAAAATCAATTATAAAGAATGTAAGAATTTTCTGTTAAGCCGCGTTTCCACAGTCAATTTTCTTGCTCAAGAAACGTTGGATACCTAGGTTTACAAAATCAAAATGCAAACGTTAGAAAAATATCCTGTCACACGCGAATTTTAGCTAAATGGCGAAAAATTAGCAAAATTTACAAATTTTGGGTTAATTTTACAAGACAAAAAAAAAAAAAAACTGTATACAAAAAGAACTACAATTTTCTATTAAACAAAATTATAAATTTCAAAAAATTCCGAATTAATACCTATAAAACTTTATAAAAAAAAAACTACAAAATGCCAAAATTAAGAAAAACTTTACTTACTTACTTAGCTGGCGCTTAAAACCGTAGGTTGCCAAACGCTGCTAAAGTTGTTTCATCAGTAATACTCAACGCCCCGGTTTGTGATGCGTATAAAAGGACGGGCATAATTATTGACTATATACCCCTATCACCGTCCGCGAATCGAATAAAAAACACATAAAATTCGCCAAGTTGGTATCATTGTTCGCGAATTTCAAAAATTCGATTCGACTCAAAAGTCAAAAACAGACGAATAAAAATACTTGGTGAGCAGCTGGCGAATTATAAACATTATTTTGACGTTTTAAATATATTTTAACAGTTTTTGCTTTGGCAGCACTGAATTTACGTCGAATAAGTGTATTCGCTAACGATGATACCGCAAGAATAATAGTTCGCCAGCTGAGTCGATTCGACTGCAACATTCGACTCGCGGACGGTGATAGGGGGATTAATCTGGAGAGAAGCTCTGTTTCTGTTGCCTACTGAGCCCAAAGTAACACCTGTTGAAAGGAGGTATCCTTCGTTTAATCACAACACTGATATCGTTCGAGGAGCACCCAGGTAAACGAAGTCCTTCACAACCTCAAAGGAGGTGTTGTCAAGATTGAAGTGGTTTCCAAGACGCTGGGACTGTTTCTTTGTTGACACAAGATACTTCGTTTTATCTGCGTTCACTGCCGTTCACCCATTCGACTCGACTCTTTTTCTAGCCTGGAGAATGCTGCACTGATTCGTGTATATTATGGCCAATGATGGCAATATCATTAGCATACGTCAACAGCGTAACACTTTATAGAAAGCTATGCCGCTGCGTCCCAGGTCAGCAGCTCGGATAATCTTCTCCATGACTATATTAAAGAAGTCGCACGATAAGGAATCACCTTGTCTGAATCCTTGCTTGATATCGACTGGAGGAGAGAGGTCCTTTCCGATTTTTACTGCGCTGCTGGGATTGTTCAGTGTCATCCTGCAAAGATGTATTAGCTTCGCAGGAATACCTAATTCAGACAAAGTGGAATATGGGTGATGCATTATTGGACAGAAGAAATCCAGGGCTTTGAAATGAAAAAAAATATGGTGTGTGTCGATTTGTTTCTCTCTGGTCTTCTCCAAGATTTGTCGTAGCGTAAAGATCTGGTCGATGGTGGACTTTCCAGGTCTGAAGACACACTGATAAGGTCAAATCAGTTGGTTAACGATGGGCTTCAGTCTTTCACATAATACGCTCGACAGGACCTTATATGCGATATTAAGAAGGCTTATCCTACGGTAGTTGCAAATGGTGGAATCGCCTCTCTTGTGAATAGGGCAGAGAACACTGAGTTTCCAATCATCTGGAATGCATTATTTCAACCATATGGTGCAAAGAATCTTCTGAATGCATTTCAACAGAGCTTCACCTCCGATCTTAAACAGCTTAGCCGGTAGGCCATCGGCTCCTGCGGCTTTGTTGTTTCTAAGCCAAGCTATAGTTTTTAAGACCGCGTTATAGTCGGGCAGCGGAACTCCGTTTCTGTTACACATAATTGGGATTTCCGGGATAACATCTGTATTGGCGGAATTATTGTTAGTGTCGCCATTCAGAAGTCTAGAGAAGTGTTCCCTCATAACATCAGGTACTCTGGATATCTGTCACTATATTTTCATTTTCGTCTTGGCAGAATGGAGCTCCAGTCTTAAAACCATCGGGCAGGCGTCTTCTTTTTTCGAAAAATTTTCGAGTCTCATTACTGTCGCCATGCATCTTAATTTTCTCGCACTAACGCATTTATGCCTCTCGTTTTTCAACAGAACAGGCGTCCCTCTTACCTTCTCCTCTCACGGTATCGCACCATAACAGCACGCGTTAAAACCGACTGCAGGGAGGCCTTGTAGGCGGTGTCATCTTCTACATTGGCATCACGACTGTCCTGGTCGTAGCACTGGTTTCAGCGAGGTCAATAGCGTGTCATTTCTAAGGAAGCCGTACGCATAGAGTGAGGTATTTTGCTGAGCCATACGCATAGAGTGAGGTATTTACTGAGCGCATAAATCACTGATCGGAGGAATGCTTTCTTGAATCAGGGCTGAAAGTCGAGTAGCGAAGGTCTCGGCTGTCTGTTTGGACTGCAGTTTGTTGGCGTCTAGCTTTCTCTGTGTAAGATTTCGACCATTTTTAGCATATGCTACATCATTTCGAGCAGGATTTCGAGCGCACAGACGTGTGTGGATCTTGGTTTCGACAAGATAATGATCCGAATCTATGTTTGCACCGCGGATTGTGCGTATGTCTAGTATACTGGAGGAGTGCTTCCGTCAATCAAAACGAGATCAATTTGGTTGCGTGTTTTTTTATCAGGGGACAGCCAGGTGGCCTTATGAATATTGAGATGCTTGAATCAATTGCTACTAACGACCATGTTTCGTGCTGCGGCGAAGCCAATCAACCTTATTCCGTTATCGGATGTGTTGCCGTGTAGGCTGAACTCTCCGATTATTGGACCAAATATGTTTTCGTTGCCCACCTTGGCGTTGAAGTTACCAAGCACGATTTTTATGTCATGTCATTATGTCGTCATCTTTTTTTTCAGTCGGAGCGTGCGCACATATTAGTCCGATGCTCAAAAATTTAGCCTTGAAGCGGATTATGGCAAGTCGTTCGTTCACAGGAGTGAATCACAGGACATAATGCCGTATTCTCTTGCCAACTACAAATCCGCATCCTAATTCGTGCTTCTCCGCATGGCCGCTTTAGTAGATATCACAGGATGCTTGCCGTTAGCAACCCTGTCTCTTCGACCGCATTTCTTGATTAAAGCGCGGACATTCCAGGTGCATATCCGTAAATCATGATCAGTTTTTCATTTGCGGTGGTCGTCATCAAACTTGGAGATCTTTCTTTTAACATTATTTATTCTTAAATAAAAGAAAAGAAAAAAAAGCAAAAGAAAAGAATTGGGCTGGCTTCAAACCCAACGCACAACCTTTGCTTGAAGGGCCGCCGTTCAAATTAGCCGCCAAGACTAGCGGGCGCTAGTTTTGGCATTGTCAGGAGACACCACGTGGAGGCTTGAGTCGACTAAAGACGATTTCGATATGGATAATGCTTTCCTCGCCAAGTTGAGGCAGTAAAACACGTTGCCATGTGAAGATCGCACCCACCCCCCCCCCCCCCCCCCTTGTCTGATAATGAATCCACAGAATAAAAACAAAGTCCCAATAAAAGGCATACCACCCTAAATGTTTGTTTTTTTTACTAAGAAATGTTGGGGACCTTATTTCCTGGGGTCTAATTACATATCGTCACCTTAATATAGAAAGGACGTAACTCGTAATGTTACAAGATACAAAAAGCTTTATAGCTTCTTAAAATGTTCGTAATTAAAAACTACGAAATGCAATTTGTAATGGAAATCGTCAACAAATTCAGTATTTATAACCATATTTAAGTTTTTTTGGTTTCATATATTCTAACAGAAAATGAAAAAAAAACGATTTTGAAAAATTATGAGTTAAGTCCTTTCTATAAAAAAAGTGACGATATAGCCCTAACTTCGTACCCTTATAGTCAAATTCTTTATCCCGAATTCGATTATCCCATCAGCTTTTCACAGCTACAAGTGTGTTCTCAGAGTACTAATTTTAGCACCTGTTGAAATTTAGCAACCTTTGTGTCATTTCAATGCTAATATCATTGAAGAGTTAATGCTGGATGCCAGGTAAAAGAAGTATTTAACAAGCTCAAAGCAGAAACTCACAAAGTTCACATCTCAGATCACGAGCTCTTATCTTCTCTCTTATTAGATTCAAAACGGGCGACTTGTTCTCGCATTCTTGGCGAATATTCTCCTTAAAGGCTTGAAGAGCTTGAGGCTTGTTGACGTACACCCGCGACTTAAAAACCCCATAATAGATAATACACGGTCAGTGTAAATTACCAAAACGAGAGATAAAGCAACCCGGAAATGCTTCCTTCAGAGAATCGGTTGTGGCTCGAGCAGTGTACACCGTTGCACTACCCTGTTGAAACCACATGTTCTGCAGTCCCAATTCATCCAATTGAGGAAGAAAAAATTTCGGTAATCATGGCTCTGTAGCGTGCGCAATCCACAGCCATTGTTTGGCCCGCGGAGTTCTCAAAAAAAAAAAAACAAAATGGCCCAATGACTCTTCCAGCGCAATAACTTTGGTCGGGTTATGGTCCAAACCGCAAAGATGGAAATGAACCTCGTCGCTCATGATAAGTTTCGATGAAAATCGTCCACCTCTCGTTGATATTCATCATGGCTTGAGCGTTTTTTACACGCGGTTGTCGGTCAACAGCTAACAGATGTTGCACTGTCTGTACTTTGCAAGGGAACATCTTCAAATCTTTCACCAAAATTCTGCGTAGAGACCGCCGGCTAATGCCAAATTGCTTGGCAAGTCGTCTAGTCGGTGTTCCGGGCTCTTTTTCGACATTTTGGGTAAACAGCAGCGATATTTCATCAGAAAAGCTGCTCCGGCGTCGACCAGCTTTCGGAAGATCTCGTGCAGTGCCAGTCTCTTCAAGGTGAGTGGCCAAACGCCGCAGTGTTCGTCCAGTTGGTGTCGGACGGCCAGAAAATCTGCGGCGAAATTCAAGTTGCGTCAATACAGCCGATAAATTGTTGCGAAAAAAATGGAAACAAATATTACGCGTTTTTGCTGAGTAAACCGATTCATGTCTTGTCGATTTGTATCCTGCGTTTGTTTACTTCACAAATGTCAAAACCGAATTGACATTTGGCGCCATTTGTAAAGTTATAGGGTGTTCCAATAGTGTGATAACTTTTGTCCCAACTTTTAGATGATTTCTCATTGAACTGTCGAAGTTGGCTTTGAAAACAAAGACATGATATGAAAAAAAGATGATTATCCAGCTGGTTTGCGATGGGCTTCACTTTTTCATATAATAAGCTAGCGTACATGGTGGGGTAGCTTTTCTAATGGGTTGTACAGAACTTACTGAGGTTGGTTCCAATAGTTTGAAATGGATTCATCTGACTGTAATATATTTTATACAGAAGCTCGAGAATACATAAAGCTTCGCCAGCGATCTTGAACACTTCAGCAGGAATGCTGTTGGCTTCCGTGGTTGTATTGTTTTAATTAAAGTACAGCTATGGCTTCAATAAAACAAAAAATCATAGAAATGCTAAATTTCTTTTGAAAATAAAAATTTAAATATTAATCAAAACTTGTTTCAAGTTTTATGTATTTTTTTATTTAGTTACTTCTATAACTTTTAATATTAATTAAATAATAAAGTATTTTATATATATTATTTTTTTGTTTGTTTTATAAGAACTTATATATGTTCTTATATAAACTTTATAATGAATGATTTATTTATATTTCGCATTTATATAAACGTGCTTAAAAGTAAACTTAAAATAAAGCATTTTGTAAATATTTTACAAGCAACTAATCTAGATATATATATATAAATTGTATATTAAGTAAAGTAATGAATTTGTAGCTGTTTTCATGTTAGGAATATGTCGTTTACTTTTACAACTTTTGTGCTATTTTCTCATTTTTAAGTTTAACGCCTTTCTTAAAATAAAATTTTTTATTAACTGCAAAATATAAGAACTCAATTTTAAATTTTGTTTTTATTCGATGAGTTTGGATAAAGTTAAAAACCGAAAATGGAAAATTTACAGACAAGAGTTAAACAAGGACTTGTATTAAAGAATCAAATAAATTAAAAAAAAAATCCACAAGAATTCACATAACATAACAGAAACTGACCAACAATGCGCAATTTTTAAATGTTTTATCATCATGCTTTTTATATAACAAATTTTATTCCAAACGTAGCATGCTATATAATTTTGAATTAAATAAAATACTTTTAAGAGTATAACTAAGGTTAGCTAATTGAAATTTGAAAATAAATGCTAAAAGTTAGGCAATAAGTATTTCTAATGTCTTTAAAGACAAGCAAAAATTAAGTAATATTTAAAATTAAGTAATGTTTATGTTTTTAAGTAAAAGTACATTTCAATTAATTTGCAATTAAGTAAGACTTATAAAACGAACTTAAAATTTATAATAAAAAAAATTAACATTATTCACAAGCACAATAAAAAAATAAAAACAAAAAAAAAAAAATGTGTTTATGGCAAAAACTTATTTGCTTTTTTGCCAATAATTGAGGCAACTAATATATAAGTTTTATTTTAAGTAGCACTATTTTTTTTTGCATTAAAAAATGTTTGTGTTTCAATACTGATCGCTAACATTTCTTTCACATTTTTGACATTTTGAATACGACTAAAAGCCGTTATGCACACGAAACATAACATAAAAGAAAACATTTTTTTAATTGAAATTAAAATTAAGAAATAATTTCTTTTTTTTTTATATAAATAACGAATTTATTTACACTGCAAAAAACGAAATACTGCATTGGCAATAACGAAATAGGTAAAAATTATTGAGTGGCTGATATAATAGCTAGTTTTTAAGACTAAACATAAAACATAAAGTTGCCAGGAATGTGGTATACAAATAAAATAAACGAAACGTTTGTTGTTGTATTTTTTTTTGTTTCAAAATAAAATTAACAAAAACGCGTAATTCTTGTAGCTGCCATGTAGTAAACAGCATTCGATGAAAATAATAATAATATGTTTTATAAAAAACTTAAACGATAGCAGCGCATTGCAAACGGCTGCGTTTGCTTAATAAACTAAGTGGCTGAGGCACTGCAGCAGATCGCCGCTTTTCTATATGCTGCCGCTGCTGGCTATGCTTAGCTCATGCGTTTGCTTGCAAACTCTTGTAGCTTCTGCAAAGCGAGCGTCTTGTTGATCTCGACAATGTCACGACTGTATTTGGCCGCCTGTAGCTGCACTTCGAGGATCTTCATGCGCAGCATGTGTTCCTTGCTTTGCATTTCCATGAATGCACGCAGCTCGGCGCTATTGGCGCAGCCCGCCGACGCCGCTGCAAGTGCAGCATTTGAGGCAGCCGTTGTTGATGATAACGAAGATGTGTTGTTTAGCAGCAGCTCGTCGTGGGAGCCGCAGGTGCTGCTGGTGCGCGCACGCTTGGCGGCAGGCTCCTCAATTTGAGGCGATTGTTGTTGGTGTTGTTGATGCTGTTGTTGTTGGAGTTGCTGCTGCTGTTGTTGCTGCTGTTGTTGCTGTTGATGATGTTGTTGTTGTGCTGCTGCTGCAAAATTATTCTGTAGAGCAGCTGCTGCTGCTGCCGCTGCTGATGGAAATTGACCAGTACGCAGCGCATTCAAAGCTTCAAGTGTGGCGGAAATATTGTTCATATTGAAAGCTGGTTGGTAGCTCATATCACCGCCATTTTGTTGTAGAAATCCAGGTGCAATACCATTGTGCTCCGCTACCGTATTATGGCCGGGTGGACTGTGCAGTGCGCTATGCACGCCGCGTTCGGAATCGTGTGAATCGTGCAAAGCACGCTGATGTGGTGAGGCAGACAGACGTTCGGCGACGCTACCGCCGACGGTACCGTTGTGCAGCGAATCGTAGGTGTCGTTGAAGGTCTCGTTTGTCTCATCCTTTATGTCGACATCACAGAGCTCCTGAGGCGGTGTGCGACTGCTGTGGAAGTAAGAAAAACAAAGAGGCGTTAAACAGGAAACTAAATAAATTAAAAAAATAATCAATTATAAAGAAACGAAGCTACTGAAGCACAAGCGAAAGTTTAACGAAATATAAGGATAGAGATTTTTTGAAAATTTCTTAAGGGTCTTAAGAGACTTGTAGTTTCGAAATTTCGAGACCATCATTAACAACTTCTTGACACACATTTTCCTGGCTGTAGTTTTTATCAACACGCGTCAAATTTTAGAAAAAAGCAAGATGATGAAAAGCGAGTTTTCGCTTTTAAAATAAGTGATTTTGAAAAGCAGGAGTTTTGTAACGAGTTTTTAAAAACCGGTTAAATGAAGCCAAACTTTTTAGATTCCAAACAAAGTTCTTCAAAAGATCTTTTCAATCTTTTCCAAACTTAATTATAAGCTTGTCTTTTTTTAATATTTTAAAAAGAATTAATTTGCAAATGTAGTCAAATCAAGCAAAGAGTACGTGAATGAATTTTAAAAAACTTTTGGTTCATTCGGGATATTTATGGTTCAATGTGTAGTGGGTGCCATTAAGCTTATAATGATTACTTTACTTTAATACGCCACAGCGCAGAACTAGTTTGATTTTATTGTGAATTTATATAACCAATCAAATCGTTTAACATATTAAACGCGAAACATAATTAACTAAGCTCTCCATTTAAGGTTATCAAAAATTACAACTTTTAAACTTACTCTTCCATATCGTGCTCCTCCTCCTGTTGATGCTCATCTTCGCGATACTCAAAGTCCTCCTCCAACGCCAACGGCATCTTTGAGTAATCGATGCCATCGAGTGCTTCTGATTTGCACGCTTTCTTAGCTTCTTGCATAAAATCCCAGACCTCAAAAGTAAACGGCGATGGCTTCTTGCGATCGGCAACCTCAGCACCAAATCTGGCCAAGCGATTGTTATAGTCGAGTATCTCATTGCGTGTGCAAGCTAAGAAAAAATTAATAATATCTATTAGAATACTTTCAATAGATTAGCTAATATAAATACCCGATGACTTACCTTTCATGCGACGCCACTGCTCTTTCAAACGATTGCACGTACGATCCGTGCCGAATGCATTCGAAAACTTTTGATGTATTATCTTCCAAGCTTTATTCTTGACCGCTGTCAGACCAGCATCTAGTCGCTTATTCTCAATGATACGCATATCTTTCCGACATAGATCAAGTAGAAATTTTTTCTCCTGATGATTCCAGTTTTGTGTGCGTTCACGTTTCTTGTACATGTTCATGGCGGGGTTATTCATATATTGCTGCATTTCTGTGCACAAAAACAAAAAGAAGCAAGTTAATTTCTAATTTTCAATTGTTGTGCTGTTAAAAACTTACCTCCTTTTATATCGACCCCCTCCAATAAATTATGATTGCTGTTCTGCCAATTGGCGGCGATTTTCATAAAAGCCTCCAGATCGGTGGCCGAATACTGTTTGTTAACCTGCAAGCAAGAGACATATATATAAAATGAGTTCAGTGAAAAAATTCAGTAAAAATTAATGAGAAAAAAAAAATTTATATTAAATAAAATAAAACGAAAATTAATTGTCATACAGCTATTATGAGGAAAATCTTTGTTTTAAAAATGAACACACGCTTAGTTCAAAATAAATCAGTTACTATTTCAAATTTTTTAATAACTAAACGATTTTGGCTAGCAAGTGTTTTTTAAAATTTTTTTTTTTAGATTTAAATTTTTTGATAGCAATAAAAAAATATTCAGTTTTGCATATAAAGTGTTTGAATAGCAACGCTTGTGATGATTTTAGTACCACTAAATAAGAAGTTCACATGAATAAATTTTCAAGGCTTTGGTGCAGAATTGAATATTAATAATACAGTCCATTCAATGTCCAAAAAATATCTGTGAAGTGTATCAAACAAGGAAAAATTGTTTTAAGGCTTTACTTAAAATTGAACTTGGAACAGACTCCATTTTCAAGGTTCAAAGAGTATAGTACAATAGTACTTTGAAATTAAGGCCATTCAATTCTTGCGAAATAATTTACCGAGGTATTGAGAGAAGAATCTCGTATTAGTCTCGAAAATACATCGGAGGTGAAGATGAGACTTGAAGTTTTGCTGAACTTGTGATAGGAACTACTACTTTATCCTCAATGATAATTCAAATGAACTGGCGAAGATAATTTTTTAATAATGATGACTGAGATTCTGTTTCTTAATTCGCTATATGTTCTTGGAAGTAATTTAACGAGGTCTTGAGATTATAACCTCGTATATGTCTTGTCAATACTTTCGTGGCAAAGTTGAGACAAGAAATCTCTGTGAACTTGTGAGCGGAAATATTATTTTTCCTTGATACTTATTACTTCTAAAGTACTTATGAAGTCAACTTTCAAATTGTTCATTGAGTACATTATATATTGTCCTTGCGGATTCCATATGTGGTGAGACTGGAATGCTAGGGAACTTGAATTCGAATCAGACAATTGCATAACCCTACTTGAAATCAATTTCAAGAAATTGCTTAAAATATGACTTCAATTTTGAGCTTGATAATTTTCAATCAAGTACAACTTGTTCTTGAAAATAAATAAGCTTACCAAGAAAATAAAATAAGAAGACCTCAAAAATTTTAAGAACTTTATTTGGCGAGCTCGTAAGAGTTGAGACATGCTACGTTCTTTAGTACGAAACGAGACACGCCAAAAAAAGCCCGTTTACAATTTTGGAGGTATTCTTATTAGATGTTTTTGAAGCTTACGATACCTTGCGACTTGAAACTATGCTAGCTTTTTAGCAAATGACACAAAGTCTCAAGTAAAAGAAAAACTTGATGTGTTCTGCAAAAAGCTTTAAAAACTTTAAAATCAAATCAAGTATCAAAATACATAATTCAATGAATAATTCAATGCATAAAAATATATAAAATTTGTTACAAACTATAACACCAAGTATTTAATTATACTTAAAAATATTGCTTGTACCAAAACTTAGGCGTAACAAAGTGTAAAGAAAACATTCTTAAAGAATTAACTGTAAAAAGAAATTAAAGATAACTGTGCTTCAGATGCAATGAAAAAAGTGGTCAGATAAGTCAAATGGTCAATAAGTCAAATGTGTCTATTACACTAAGAAAATGTCGGATTCCATTTCGAACTCATACCCAACAAAAATGTTGACTTTTAATTGCTAAAGTAGTATCTGCCCCTTTTAATAGACACGAAAGTTATGAAGGTTTCATAGAATAAGTTTTTACAAAGAATGGCAAATTCAGCGTTTGAAAAACTTAAAAAAACTTCAGTTGCTTTTGCTTTGCTGTGCTTATTGAAAATCGAAAAGCAGCAGCATTAAAAATATGTTGTTTTACTGCGTAGTGCTGCGAAAGCATTAGAAATTATTTTTTTGCTTTTTTTATTTGTCGTAGCACTACGAAAGTAGCAATTTGTTTGCTTAGCTTCGTTTTGCTGAGGGTGTTGAAATTACTTTCAGCAGAACAGCAAAAGCTACGAACATTTTGCTGCGGTAGTGCTACCGAAAGTTTTTCAAAGTAACAACATACATACTCGACTGCGCACTAGTAAGTGTACATGTTATAAAAAAACATGCAAATAGACATGCGTCTTTGAAACGAAGCATAGAAACGACGAAAAATAAATCACGAACGCCAAACGAAGCGAAACAAGTTCCGCAAGCAAAACGAAGCAAAGCTGCTGTCGTAGTGCTGTGACAAATAATAAAAGCAAAATGAAAAGCAAAGCAATAAAATAGTTTATTTTGCTTTCGTTGCACTTCGCAGTAAAACAAATTATTTTTAATGCTGCTGCATTTGCTTTGCTTTGCAAGATTCACACAGCAAAGCAAAATTAACAGCATATCAATCCCAATAGGCAATTTAACCAGCGCTCTTCATACGAAGGCCTGCATTGACTGCTACTTTTGAAGACTAAACACATTCGTTCCTCGCTGCTC
The DNA here is from genome assembly GCA_958299015.1 of Tetanocera ferruginea. Classification (NCBI taxonomy): domain Eukaryota; kingdom Metazoa; phylum Arthropoda; class Insecta; order Diptera; family Sciomyzidae; genus Tetanocera; species Tetanocera ferruginea. Next base: position 43,802,990 of record OY282640.1, read on the forward strand.
TTATGAGCACTTCTTGAAGGCGTTCCTTTTCTGCACAAAAGGCAGCACAACAAATTTGTTTTCCCTTCAAAGACTGACTTTTCATATACTTCAGGGCAACTTTTTCGTTAAAAGTTGAGTATATAACAGTTTAAAAATATGACGCAATAATGGCCCTTCTTACTGCTATATCAAAGATTATAGATTGAAATTAATCTAACTTAAAAAAAAAAATATTTTTTTAACACTTTTTGTTTACCCCTTCTTTTAGCCATTCTAAAGAAGTGCTTCTATCAGGCCTTTTTTGAGCTATCGGAGCGGAAGGCCTGCGAAATTTTCCCACTTCATATAAAAAAGAAAGTATAATTGTATATGAGTGCGGCAGTACTACAAAATCCACAGGAAGGCCTGCTAGCAGCGATGTCATTGTCTACTGGGATGTTTTAAAAACTGTCGGTAGCACAAGCGCAGTAAAATTGTCGTTGCTTTCGCTGTTTTGCTGAAACCAATTTAAACCCTGGGCAAATTTTGTACGTACAAATATAAAACATTTAGCAAAGTATTTCTTTAGTACACATACATTACTCTACATATTTGCTTAACCTTCTAACTGAGTTTTGCTAAGATCGTACAACATTTGTATGTGTTGTCATTAAAGTCATGACAATTAAAGAATGAATTAAAGAATGACATGACATAAAAGAATCATGTAAAAAATGAATAGAGGTCCAAGGGAGGTACCCCTAGGGCCTAATCGATTTCGATCATTTTCACTACACGCCAATAACTCTATTTGCCTAGCCTTCTGGGCAAGTTTCCTTAAAATAGGCATACTTTTGTATGTACCTCCTAAACAAAATCATCTAAAACAATGAATAGATGTCCAAGAACTGACGGATTTCGACTATTTCTGAAATTTTTCATATGTAGCTTAAACTCACCACTTCTATCACCAATAGTACTTCTTCTATTTTGACGTAGAATTACGTCTTACAACGCGGTTTGTATGGGGTCGTTTTAACAGATTTTTTGAAGGTCATTAGGCAACTTTTTGGCTAATACTTTAGGGTATACCTACAGCCCTTAATACTTATCGTTCAAAGATATTATATATACTAAAATATCAGATATATCCTGCGCTGAATGAATATCTAATTTTGGATTTTGTCACTATTATATTAGTCACAAAATAGTAAAATAAAAGAAGAAAAAAGCATGTTTTTATAAAAGAAATTCAATCATCAGCTGCTTATAATGGGCCTGCTGTGCCTGCTGCTTTCTTTGTGTTTGTTTCGTTGTTTATGCTTGTATTGCTTTTGTTTTGCACGAACTGATTGGTTCGCATTGGTAGCATTGTAAGCATTGGTTCACATTGGGTTTTTGTATGCACTACTGTTCTAGTTTACTAAGTGCTCTATTTTGAAACCGGAGGTCATGAACCTCTTTTCAACTTAGTCAATCAACTCAAACTGTTAAATTTAATGAAATGGGTCTGTAATTCGGTTAGATTTAACTCTTATGAAAAAAAACGAGTTGGATCATATTTCTTTTTATACTTTTACCCAATAGATGGCGTAAAATTTTAATTTTTGTTTTTAATGCAAATTAATTTGGATTCCACATCCCATTATCACTAGCCAGTGTAGTTTGCAAACTATACATCGAACAGAGACGAAAGTGTAGCTCGCAAACTAAATATCGGACAGATACGAGAGTGGCACTAATGGAAAGAACATGTCAAATCGGGGTCTTAATTATACCCTAAACCTGAAAGGTCAGGGTATATTAACTTTGTGCAAACGTTTGTAACGCATAGAACGAAGCGAGTCCGGTATAGAATAGTATATATATTCTTGATCAGCGTCACCACGTGAGTCGAGCTATCCATGTCCGTCCGTCCGTCCGTCCGTCTGTCCGTCTGTGTGTTGTCCGTATACACAGGATAAGAAGAAGGAGTTGAGATAATTGGATGAAACTTGGTACACATGGCCCCATGAACCCAAGGATCTGCACTATTGAATATTTTTGGAATCCGCCCACGGACACGCCTACCTCCCGTACAACGCGAAAATTGAAAACTGCATAACTCAGCTTATAATTAGCCTACAACAATAAAATTTGGTGTGTATGTGTTTTATATCAACACAAAGATGTCTTTGAAAAATGGACGTCATCTGCTTACGGACACGCCCACCTCCCATGCAACCCAAAAATTGAAAACGCAATAAATAAGCCTCTGTTTAACCTACAGAGCTAAAATTTGGCACATGTGTTTGGTATGACAAAACAAAGACGGTTTTGAAAAATGGACATCATCCGCCTACGGACACGCCTACCTCCAATTCAACGCGAAAATTGAAAACTGCATAACTCAGCTCATAATTAGCCTACAACGATAAAATTTGATATGTATGTGTTTTATATCAACACAAAGATGTCTTTGAAAAATGGACGTCATCCGCTTACGGACACGCCCGCCTCCCATACAACCCAAAAATTGAAAACGCAATAAATAAGCCTCTGTTTAACCTACAGAGCTATATTTTGGCACATATGTTTTTTGTAACAAAACAAAGATGGTTTTGAAAAGTGGACATCATCCGCTCACGGACACGCCTACCTCCCATACAACGCCAAAATTGAAAACTGCATAACTCAGCTCATAATTAGCCTACAACGATAAAATTTGATATGTATGTGTTTTATATCAACACAAAGATGTCTTTGAAAAATGGACGTCATCCGCTTACGGACACGCCCGCCTCCCATACAACCCAAAAATTGAAAACGCAATAAATAAGCCTCTGTTTAACCTACAGAGCTATATTTTGGCACATATGTTTTTTGTAACAAAACAAAGATGGTTTTGAAAAGTGGACATCATCCGCTCACGGACACGCCTACCTCCCATACAACGCCAAAATTGAAAACTGCATAACTCAGCTCATAATAAGCCTACAACAATAAAATTTTATATGTATGTGTTTTATACAAACACAAAGATGTCTTCGAAAAATGGACGTCATCCGCTTACGGACACGCCCACCTCCCATACAACCCAAAAATTGAAAACGCAATAAATAAGCCTCTGTTTAACCTACAGAGCTAAAATTTGGCACGTATGTTTTTTATGACAAGACAAAGATGATTTTGAAAAAATGGACGTCATCCGCCTACGGACACGCCTTTTTCCCATACAACCCAAAAAGTTCTAAACTCAATAAATAAGGTTATGTTTGTCATAGAGAAATTCAATTTGGTAGGCATGTATTTTATACCAAAACTAAGGTCTGTTCAAAAATTGGGAATAATCCGTCCATGAACACGCCCACCTCCCATAGCGAAAGCACAATAAAGGCATTAACTGTGAGCTACAGGAATAAAACTTGGTATGTGTAAATTTTTCATCAATATTTAAATGCATATAAAATATAGGCTTCATCCGCCCTTGGAGACGCCCATTTACAATAAAAATTTTTTGTTTTTGAAAAGTGGGTTTAGGGTATTTCATAGTCGGCCTAGACCGACTTTAGACTTTCTTTACTTGTTTTTATTTGAAATTAGTAGTTACACTGACTGTAGCTCGCAAACTATATATCGGCCAGAGACGAAAGTAGCACCAATGGAAAATGCATTTGCTTCGCCTTCTTTTCAACTAAGTCAATGAACATAACCTGTCAGATTTAAAGAAATGATCGAAAAAATTTAACATTTTGCTTGTTTCTTTTTACTTGCTCATTTAATCATGCTTACTTTTAACGTTTTCTTTGTTTTGGTCTCGATAAGAAGTTCATAATTCAGTGTTATTAATTTATTTGTTAATTTTCGGAATATCAATAAAAAATACGTGCAAAATGGACAAAACAATCGGACCAAATAGACAAAGTATAAGAGGTTACAACTTAAACGGAATTCTACGTCTACACTTACAATACTATCGAAACTGTTTCTTTTTGTTTCAATTTTGTACGAGCTGCTAAATTTAGAAGAAAATTTGGGATCTTAAACAAATTTCGGCTAATTAAGTTTGATTGGTTTTTGAGATGCACACGTCAACGTCCATATCGACTGCCTTGAGAAGAAATTCATTGACTTGTTGGTAGAGTGTGTTGAGTTCTTAAAAGATTTCACGGGTTCGGGTACATTTAGTAATATTTATTTTAAACACAAATATAATGTCAATAAAAAATACTTGTAATAAAAAAAATTTCTTGGATCATAACTGGGCTAAATTTAAATTAAATAACAAATACAAATCCTATATGTTTTTGTTCAAATTTTCTGACAGTTCTTGAGATAAGAAGTACTTAGATATGTTTGGCTACAGTTAAATTATTGTTACCAACATCTCAGTGGAAGTGTGAATGATTGGCATGCGAATGAAATAGGTTCGTATCCCAACTGTGTAAGTATAAAAATTGCAATTTAATTATTATTAGAATTCTGATTCCAATTCTACGATTCATTGGCTGCTTGAACAGAAGATACCTCTGAAATAAGTTTGTGAAAAAATAATAAGTTTTCCGAAATAATAAAAAAAAATATTTGTTTATCCTGTCGGGATTGAACCTAGGATAAACCTTAACGCAAACCTCAACATAAATGCGTTAAGTGTCAAATGCGAACGCCAGCAAGTCGGCTAAGCTTGAATTTCAAAGATATTAATTGAATTTCATGGAAAAGTTTTCGTTCGTAGCAAAATTATATCATTTAAGATTTGAAGTAAAAATATCAAAATAAATAGTAAATTTTTCTAAAATATTTAGGTGCCGTTTCTGCTCTTAAAGTGGTAATGCATCTAAATAATTATATAATTTTATACTATAAAAATATATAATTTAAAAATAATTTTAAATTTTTAAACACAATGTATTAAATTATTTTGTTGTGACATTTAACACATACTTTTAATATTAAAATGTCATTAAATATTTATATAAGTTAAAATAGATACGACTCTGAGAGGATCTATTTTAACTTCAGATCTTTTTAAAAGTTTTTGGAACAGATTTAGAGGTCGCGCTAATCGGATTTTCCCTAAAAATCAGATTTTTTCTATTTTCAAGTATTAATTCGTCATGATGTCGAAAAAAAATATCCCAACATTAAATTAAATTTGGAAATTTTTTGGACATTGGGTGACCTAAATTATATTTTTTTAGTAAAATTTTTGTAAATTTTTGATATAACGCTGCATTACTTTTTGAAATTCGTGTTATAAATCGCTTTGGTGATGCATTTTTTTTTTGTGGGGATGCCATTAAATAACGATGTACTGCTGATAGCTTAGAAACGATTCAGGTTAACACACTATTATTGGGGTTATTGTTGAAAAAGGGTTCACGTTCAAAACCATTGGCAATGTGATGAAAACTGAGTGGACAGAATGGCGAATACACGGCCAGATGAGGCAGCCCACTTATAATAGTTAAATTCTACAATTAAACGAATGTTATGTTCCAAAGTCGATACATAGAATTTTGAAACAGTAAATATAATAAAAGTCGATATAACTCAATTTGAAGTCTTTCTACTTATAATGATAAAATCATTTGAAACTAAAAAATATACATAAGACAGCGATGATGCAATTAAAATATGCTGATATTCCAAACAAAACTGCGGATCATTTAACATGAATTGAATTAATTTAGTTAAGCATTTGGTGAAGCGGCGAATAGCGTTCATGTTCGAAATGAGCATCCAACGGCAAAACCAAACACTACAAAACAATAATTTGAAAGAAAAAATCAAACCAAACAAAAAAATGTCATTAGTTGAGCGAATCTAATATAAGTGCTATTTATACGAGTGCGACAAACAGAATGAATTTTAAAATGGAACCTTATATATGGCATAAAGATGCCAAGATCACGCCTTTAAATGTGAATAAAGAAAACATTACACATTGATACATACATATAAATCGATTTGGTTTAAGTTAAGCAATCATCATCGTTTGTATTTAATGCCAAGTAAGCCAGAGCATGTTAGAATCTTGGATACTGATTTTGAGCGGGAACGCAAAAGACTTCAAATTAAAATGCTTAAATCTACACACATTCTAAAGCGTTCTTCTCAATAATTTTTTTTTTTTTGTTGTTTTTTCTTTGTTTGCTGTTCCTTTGAATACTTAGTTAAGCTAAATAAAAAGTACTTAAAATGTGAACATTAGAGCGGAGCAGTGTGTGGAGAGTAGGTGCCACCCTCAACTTCAGTCCGCTCAACCCCTGCTTGTAGTGTTATTAGATGAATCCATGGATTGGCATACAATCAAGAAATACTAAATATTCAGTCAGAGATGAAAAGAATTAAGTGTTCATTTTGGTATATTTTTTTGTGGTATCGAATAATTGGTAGCTATTGTATGAAGCGATGGGCATGGCATGGTGCGGAGCATTGACTGGACGCGCTACAGCTGTTGGAGTCTTGTTGCCCATAAGCACTTAGCTCATGTACGAGTACGTGTACGTGTCGAGCTGTATAGCAAGTTGGGTGTGTGTGTGTCTGCGCATGAAGTGTGTTAATTTGTATAAAAGTTTTGGTTTTTTTTTTAATGTCTTTAATTTGGCGTATAAGAATATTATTATTTTATTTTTTTTTTAATTTTTGAGCTGTGGTTATTTTTTTGTTGTTTTTTTTTCCTGTTGGCATATGTTATGTTAAGGCTTTGATTTTGTTTTTGAATTTTTTTTTCGAGCGATTTAATTTATGGCTGCCATTAAGTGGAGTTCAACTACACCGAAATCTCTTAATTGTAAATCAATTAAGATTTTATACATTTAACATATAATAATTCACATTAAATAATTCTTGTTTTTTTGTTTGTTTTAAATTCCAAAATGGCGTTTTCGTATTATTGCTGTCCCCAAAAATGTTTATCTTTTTAATATCATTTTCTGCATCGTGGTATGGAATTTCAATCAAGTTCAATGTATTTTGAAGCCATAAATAAGATAATGTCATAAGATAATGTCTGTTTTTAAATGTGTTCGTAATTAGCGAAAACAAAAATGGCGTTCATTGTACTGGAATGCAGCAGTTACGTTTTTTTACACAGCAACATTTTTTGAGCTTTGAAAGTTCTAGCTTAAACTTTACGCTTTATTATAATTACTAGTATAGAAGCCCGTCATAGTCAAAATAATTTAGTAGCAGACGATATGCAATTTTTCATTCACCTCAAATGTTGTTTTGTTCCAGTCGTCGTCAATAGGCAGGAACACATAGAAGGCATGCATGCTTCGAGACTTTTGAGGCATGCTTTTTGAAACACATAGCAGCCATGCATGAACAATAACAACATAAGAAGAAACATGTCAAATGTAAACAAAATCAGCTGTTTCCTAGCTGCCAATGCCTTGATGCTTGAGAAAAGTTCAAAGATCGCCAACTTCAAGCATGCATACTGATGCTTGATGCGTGCATGCTTTTTTTATGCGTTGCCTCATAAGCTTATGCTACGTCTACACAGAGAGTTAAGTTTGAGTAACCAGTACAAAGCTGAGTTTTCCCATTTAACGAGAAATAAACTCTTGCGTTACCAGTACAAAAATGTACGATTTAACTCAACTTAACTCATTATATATTCTGAGTTTTTATGACTCAATGTAAAAAGTGCCTAAAAGTACACTACAAAATAATATAAATGTTTATATTCAGTGGTATTTTTCATGAAAGAAACTTTTTTTACAAGAACTGTCAAAATAGAACAGCTGATTCGTTAATTATACAATTTATTTTTTTAACTATATGTTGTTATTTTCTTTAAAAAATGAGTAAAAGAACTTCAAAAAAGATTAGGGCAATAGTGGGGAAAGTAGTTTTCATCCAAATATGGGCAGAGCTTTCGCATTGCAAGAAAAAAACGCATGTGTACGCAGAGACACCAGCAGCATTGTCGGCAAATTTAACTCAATTCTGCTGCGATATCTCTGTGTGAACAACTTCGGTTAAATGTTAGTTAAAATTAACTTAACTCTCTGTGTAGACATAGCATTACGTAATTTCGAATTAAACGTCAGATGCTTTGATGCAAGCATGCCTTCTATGTGTTTCTGTCTAATGTGTCTTTACTGATAAATATCAAATAAATTTTGAGTGCATATTTTTAGGCTAACAATTTTTTCATATCAAAAGCACTGTAATATAGAAACAGGTTCTGGTTCAGGCTGAACATGTTTTAAGAAGCGTAGCAATTATAACTGTAAACAGTTTGAGCGATATATATAAAATCTATGGATAAAATTAGATTTTCTGGGAATGTTGACTAAAGATAGGGAAAAGGGAAAGAGGCCTTTTTTTGTGGGAACTTCCGATTTGAAATAAAAAGAAAGATTTGAAAAGAAATATAAAAACAACAGATAATATTAAAGAAGTAAAATAAAATATTGAATTGTTTTTAAAACGATTGCTTTGGCAATTGAGTATATTGTAGACCAACACATGCCAACTCATTTCAAATTCTTTGTAACTCTGGTTGAATTATAAAGACTGTTTGTTTTAACCCTTAAAATCTGACTTTTTTGTTTTGATGAAAAATATATATTTGGTGTATTTTGACATCGTGTACAACGTTAGTTTTACGTTTGTTCTACAACGAAATGCAGTAGACCGACCTCAAGTAGATCGAAAGTTTTCAGTAACGAAATTTTCTAAAAGGTCATCACATCACATCTCTGCAAACAATGACAATTCTCAGAGAGCAAATAAAGCTATTTAAGGCTTCTCAAGCACATAGCCGATACACATTGACTGCAACCTGCGACGAATAACAAACGTCAAAAAATAGAACGCATGTCTTCTTATGTAAGTGTCATTTTTGCCTGCAGCACGACAAAGAGAGGATTCGACGACAAATGTTGCAGCCGCAGACTCAATCTATTTCTAATTTGACAGCCGACAAAAGAGTACTCTGAAGCAGGGTACACTCAGGGTACACTGAATAAGGTAGTAGCAAGACGGAGAGCGTGACTGCCGTAAATGTCAAAGCGAACTGCTTGAGCTGTTGTTGTTGTTGCTGTTGTTTTTCAGCAGCCATTTGATTTTGACACTTTCGGATAAGCGAAAGAGAGCACAGTCAGTTTTGAAGCAACCTTGTTATTCAACCATGGGTACACTGAATAAGGTAGCCGCAACAAGGAGAGCGCGACTGCCGCAAATGTCAAAGCGAACTGCTTCAGCTGTTGTTGTTATTGTTCTTTTTTTCGACAGCCAGTTGATTTTGACACTTTCGGATAAGCGAAAGAGAGCACAGTCAGTTTTGCGGCAACCTTGTTATTCAACCATGCTCTGAAGTTTGTTTACGTTTTTGTTTTAATTATATTCAAGCTAGCTGTGCGTTTTTTGTTGTGTGAGTCTTGTGATTATTGTTTTGATTAATATAGTTTGAAAGCGAGTTAATAAATTAAATAAAATTCATCAGAAATACAAAAATACAGATTGTTGCTGTTGCAATCATTATAATCAAGTCGTCGAGAACACTGTGACAATTCTCTCTGACGACTACTTTTCGTTTTGTCGGTGGACGCAGGTTGCAGTCAATGTGTATCGGCTAACACTCAGAAAAAAAAAAAACATATCTTTCTCAGATAAAAATTCTCTAATTTCGATAAAAGCAATTTTCTCTTTTTCAAATAAAATTTTCTTCAATTGGAATAAATTTTTACATTTTCAAAGAAATATTTCTTCACTTGTGGGAAATGGAAATATTTCAATGATAAGAATTTTTCTCGCACAAAAAAATTTTCATTTATAGAGAAAAATTTATTGAAAATGAAAAAATGTTCCTATATTTTGATAAAAAATTCACTATGAGAAGTATTTTCTTCAATAAAAACAAATATTTTCTCAAATATAAAAATTATTTTTCTTTAAAAAAGATATATTTTTATGTATTTCTCTTTTTCATAGAAGCTTTTTATAATTTTTTAGGATCACACTTAGAGAAAAGCATTCTCTGGAGCAAAGTCTATGCCAATTTTTCTCTAAATATGATGTCTTTTTTTATCATATTTCGAGAAACTTTTTTCTGAGTGTAGAGTTTTCATTATTGGGGTTGTATGGGAGGTAGGCGTGGTTTTCATCCGATTTTGCTCATTTTCGAATTTTTTGTTTTTTAGAAATAAGCTCAAGTATCAGACGGATAACAGACAGGCAAACGAACATGGCTAAATCAATTAAGGTGGTGACGCTGATCAAGAATATATATACTTTTCTATACCTACCACGCCTTCTTTTGGGCATTACGCACGTCGCGACAAAATTAATAAACGCGGTAAGCGTGGGTATAAAAACATAGAGAAGACAACCTAATGAGTTGGGGAGCTTTTTCCTGGCACGGGGTTGAGCCAATTTTTCGTATACCAGGAATAATGGATAAACATATGTACTTAGATACACTAAAGAACGAGATGGAACCATTTGCATTTGAGAATATGCCTATTAGGTGGACTTTAATGCACGATAATGCCCCGAAACACACTGCAAAGATTATGAAGGATTGGCTTAAAGAGAAAAATATACTTATTTTGGATTGACCGGGTCAAAGTCCAGATTTCAATCCTATAGAGAATTTATGGAATGATGTAAAGGTACCATAAGCAATGAAAATTTTGTGTTGTGGAGTGGTATTGAGAAGGATTGGTTCTCTATTCCGAAGGATAGAGTATAAAAGCTTGTGGGGAGTATAGGACGCAGATGTCGGCCTGTTTTGGACAATTCAGGACACAATACCAATTATAAGTTAGCCATATTCGTAAGCACGTTGTTAAATAAAAAAATTCACAATGTTTTTCATCGTTTTTGTTTGAGAATCCAAATTGTTGTATTTATACGTCCACCTAAGCAAAGGAGCAATTTCAGATTTTTTGATCAATTTTCTAAAAGTTGTTTTATTATTTACAAAACAGCAACTGATTTTAAATTTTTAATGTTGAACCTTTAAAACCACTATTAATATTACAAAATAACATCATTGCTTAGTGAGAAGTTCCAGGTTGACTTCAGTCTGGAATGATTGTTAAGATACTAATGCACCAGATAAAAACAAAGGTATCGATTCAGAGCTGAATATTATAACTCAATTCGTAAAGATATTGTATGCTTAGTTTATGCATACTTTCAATTCAAGTCAAGTCCACTCCTTAATTATCTGAAAGACATTGATATCATTGTCATAATATGTCAAGGAAAAGGCGAAACAACTTTATTTATTTTAAAAATGGTCTACAATGTGTCTCATTGTTTCATTACATACTTATAGATAATGATAATTCTTTAAAATTTAAAGATATCTTTTAAAATCTAAGATACTTTTTAACAATAAAATGAATACATGCAATGCATTTAAGAAGAATATAGAATTCAGGTGATATTGTGGTAACCGTGGCCAGCGTGTTAAGTGTGTGGCTTGCATGCCCGGAGCACGAGATCAAATCCTACTCGCGGTAAAGTTTTTTTTCAATGAAAAAAAAATTTCTAATCGGTCATCACCTCTCTGTAGACAATGGCAAACCTCAGAGAGTAAATAATGAAATGTAAAGCTTCTTGAGAACATGAACTTTAGCCGTTCGGAGTCGCCATAAAACAAGTAGGTCCATTTCTCGGTCAATTGTGTCAAAACTTTTAATAACACACATAACACATTTGATGATAAGAAACTCGGTCAAAGTCCTTTCAAGGGATGAAATGGCCAATTTTTTTTTTATATATATTCAGATGAGAATAAACGCAGCAGCAGGCTTTTTTAATTTGATCATTTTGTATTGCAAATTGCATAAGGTTGAAGGATTCAAGTCTGCTGAGAGCTCAGACAAGAACTTCGAAGCAGAAATTTTGCATAAAATTACTGATAAAAAGTTCCATAGCTAAAACTGTGAAAATATTTATTCAATTGTGTAGGTATTAACAAACGTTCTTGACCAAAAACTCACTGAAATATGTATTTTGTGTTTATGAAAGTTATAGATAGTTGAGGAGTTTACATTCAAATCCAGATAAGTCACAGCAAACAAAAATTTTAGTTAGAAATACCATTGTAAAGTTAAGGTTACAATATATCGATCCATAAAATCTTCTTTGATAAAAATCATAAAACTCTTAGAGAAAAATGCATTAAAAATCTCCTTTTCAATCAAAAGCAGACATGTCCACTGTAAATTTTCAATCAAAACCAGATAAGTCTAAGCAAGTTTTCATTTGTGTAGTTTTTATTAAAATTTTAAAAACTTTTTTGTATCAAAACGTTGGTATGAGTAATAAATTTAGCATTTTAGTGGATTTTGGTATAAGTTCTTTAAAAAATAAAAAGTAAAAGCAAAAAAAAATTTTTTTACTGAAAAGGACCTGCAGGAGAATCAAAATTGCTTCGGCGGTTTTCTTCCCATTTGAAAAAAAAGTATGCAGAAATCATTTTAAAAGTTTCTCTAACTTTTGAGACCCCGAATGGCAGAATCTAAATTTTGATTAATTTCCAACTTTCAAAACCAGACAAGTCCAAATTTGAAATTGAAAATACGATTTTTTTTTGCACTATGAGAATATATTTTTTTTTGCATAATATATCTGTTCCTGTGGAGCATAATTTTGCATAATTGGTTTGGTTATAAAAAATGTCTGACAAAATTAAGACTTTTTTTCCATTTCTCAACAATTCGATCTGTGTGACTTATCTGGTTTTGAATGTTAACTCCTCACTTATAGAAGTGAATCTTTTTTTTTTTGAACAAACAAACTTTTTTTAGATCAGTAGAAGAATTCAAGAAAAGTTAGAGTGTGGAAGCAAGGATTTAAGCCCGGACCCCTGGTTTGGCAGTTAAGAACGCTTATCACTCGACTACTGAGGCCGTCAAATGGCATTACTTACTACCTAAGGTTACAATGTCTGCAGAGAGTTCCAATGTCTGATTAGAAAATGTATTTCTATTAAAAACAGCTATTTGCATCAGATGAAAAATCAAACTAGGTACTCCCAAGGTTTGGTATGTGTCCCTGAAAAAAATTCGGTGGACCGTCAATTTTAGAAACCTCACGATATACTTGAATGCGACATCGCGACTTTGAACTCTAGACTGAACCATTTGTAAAATAATTTTTAAAAAAATAATTTAAGAATTGTTTATTTTGTATGATAATAAAAATTACCCCCAATATGTTCCTACGATTGATTGTTTTTCTATTTCATTTTTGATAAACTATTTTTTATATTGCTATGTTATCATTTATATAAAATGCCATGGATTCTTAGTTCTGATTGTTGTCTTCTCAAATTGAAAATTTAGAGCTTTTCGATCATTTTTTTATAATTTCTGCAGTTAGAAGTCCGAACGTGTTGTTAAAGAAGATAAAATCCATGCACATTTTTTCCATAAAAAAATAATATTTTTTTTTTCGATAATTTTTTTTTAATTTCTGCAGTTATAAGTCCGAACGTGTTGATAAAGGAGATTAAATTCATGCACTTTTTTCCATAAAAAAATAATATTTTTTTTTCTAAATTAACAAAAATGTGTTTTTGAATCAAAATTACTAATTTTTATAAGAACTAGTAAACCTGTTGCCCGAATTCGAGCAATTCAATAAAAATTAATTGTTAGAAACGATATATTGAGTCTCAATAATGATATAAAAGATCATTATCTGAATGGTTTGACTTTAAACGTTTGATCTGACACAAAATTTTTTAATGTAACTGTCAAAATACGAAGACGGACTTACACTAATATATAAACTGAGAATAACATTATTACTATTCGAAAACATCGCAGCTTAACTCTTCCAGCTATAAAAAATAACTAATGTTAAAAAAAAACGCATTAAAATATAGATTTAAAAAATAATACTAAGATATATTTCAGAAATTAATAAAAGGTACTTACAGAACACCTACAACATCGATTTATGACACATTTAGATGAAAAAACACTAAAAAACCCAAAAAAAAATTTTTTTTTGAAAACCGTTAAAATTTGACTGAGTCGTTTGCTCGGAAAGTGGAATTTTTGATTTTTGAAACTGCATTTTTCGGACAATTGACATTTGAGGAATGCATAAAAGATAATTTTGGTTCAAAACTTTTAGTTTTGAAAAAAATTCAAATTCGATCAACTCATAAGCTCTTCTCAAACTAAATTTCAAATCGATAAAATAACGGATTTTTGTACAAAAATTTTATTTCTGTTTTAAAAGGTTGGGAACCCCCTGAAGTGAAATCACAATTTTTAAAAGTGGTTTGCACATATACAGCCTAAACCTGATTTACTGACATCTAAATCGATAGAATCGGTCCATTGGTCTGGGAGGAGTTGAAGTCACAAAAAAAACCTTAGCCTATTAATTATATAGATAAGCAGGATGATTAAAACAGATTCATGGCTATAACTTTTAATTGGTTGTAGCTATAATGAAATTTTTTTCAAATATATTGTTTTTGAAGCTTATTGAAGATTTAAAATTATAAGAACAACATTTAAAAAAAAAAAAATTTCGATCAAAAAACCATAGGGGGTAGCCTTGTTTTTTCGATGACACATAGTATTTATTAATTTTTCTGTCAAACAAAAACAAATTCGTCTTAAATAAACTATATACAATGAAAGAAAATCAAAAATGCAAATTTGAAATTTTTTTATTCTTACAACAAAAACAATTTTTAATACATTTTTTGAGAAAACATTCATTTTATTGGACTCTTTTTAAAGGCAATGATTAAAATATAAATAATAAAGTAACGGTAAAAACTTTGTTATTTTTTTAAAGTCAATTAATTGCAATTAAATACAAAAAAGAAATAAATGAAATTTTTTAAAAAGTGGCAGAGATATTCGCTTCCAAATACAGAACTTTAAATTTCAGAGAGTTTTTTTCTCTGTCTTGGCGTTTGATAAAAATACACGTTAAACAACTAAAGAAAATATTAAGAAAATTCATTAAAAATACATTTGGCAAGATAATTACCGTAATTGCCAACACATTTCAAAGAAAATGAAACAAAAATTTAGAAAAACAAAAAAAATTTGAAAACCGTTAAAATTTGACTGAGTCGTTTGCTCGGAAAGTGGAATTTTTGATTTTTGAAACTGCATTTTTCGGACAATTGACATTTGAGGAATGCATAAAAGATAATTTTGGTTAAAAATTTTTAGTTTTGAAAAAAATTCAAATTCGATCAACTCATAAGCTCTTCTCAAACTAAATTTCAAATCGATAAAATAACGGATTTTTGTACAAAAATTTTATTTCTGTTTTAAAAGGTTGGGAACCCCCTGAAGTGAAATCACAATTTTTAAAAGTGGTTTGCACATATACAGCCTAAACCTGATTTACTGACATCTAAATCGATAGAATCGGTCCATTGGTCTGGGAGGAGTTGAAGTCACAAAAAAAACCTTAGCCTATTAATTATATAGATTAATTATATAGATAAGCAGGATGATTAAAACAGATTCATGGCTATAACTTTTAATTGGTTGTAGCTATAATGAAATTTTTTTCAAATATATTGTTTTTGAAGCTTATTGAAGATTTAAAAATTATAAGAACAACATTTTAAAAAAAAAAAATTTCGATCAAAAAACCATAGGGGGTAGCCTTGTTTTTTCGATGACACATAGTATTTATTAATTTTTCTGTCAAACAAAAACAAATTCGTCTTAAATAAACTATATACAATGAAAGAAAATCAAAAATGCAAATTTGAAATTTTTTTATTCTTACAACAAAAACAATTTTTAATACATTTTTTGAGAAAACATTCATTTTATTGGACTCTTTTTAAAGGCAATGATTAAAATATAAATAATAAAGTAACGGTAAAAACTTTGTTATTTTTTTAAAGTCAATTAATTGCAATTAAATACAAAAAAGAAATAAATGAAATTTTTTAAAAAGTGGCAGAGATATTCGCTTCCAAATACAGAACTTTAAATTTCAGAGAGTTTTTTTCTCTGTCTTGGCGTTTGATAAAAATACACGTTAAACAACTAAAGAAAATATTAAGAAAATTCATTAAAAATACATTTGGCAAGATAATTACCGTAATTGCCAACACATTTCAAAGAAAATTAAACAAAAATTTAGAAAAACAAAAAAAATTTGAAAACCGTTAAAATTTGACTGAGTCGTTTGCTCGGAAAGTGGAATTTTTGATTTTTGAAACTGCATTTTTCGGACAATTGACATTTGAGGAATGCATAAAAGATAATTTTGGTTAAAAATTTTTAGTTTTGAAAAAAATTCAAATTCGATCAACTCATAAGCTCTTCTCAAACTAAATTTCAAATCGATAAAATAACGGATTTTTGTACAAAAATTTTATTTCTGTTTTAAAAGGTTGGGAACCCCCTGAAGTGAAATCACAATTTTTAAAAGTGGTTTGCACATATACAGCCTAAACCTGATTTACTGACATCTAAATCGATAGAATCGGTCCATTGGTCTGGGAGGAGTTGAAGTCACAAAAAAAACCTTAGCCTATTAATTATATAGATTTAGTAGAAGATAATACTTCAAACTTATTCGAAAAAAACATATTCGTTAATATATGGGCACTTCCAAACTGGCGTTATGCACGTTTTGTACGAAAAAATTAAAAAAAAGAATGAATAAGTCTAAGTTTTAAAAACTTTTTTTTTATATTTGATTAGTAATTAAGTAGCACTTTATTAAGTAAAACAATTATAACAATCGACTCTAAGAATTAAAAGATATAAGCAAAAATATGCACTGGCGTGACGTTACATAAAACAGAAGTGGTTTTCGACTTAGATTAGAAAATTTGCAAAACTCTCTGAATTGGATAAGACTTTTTATACAAAACTTTATTTGGAAGAATTTAAAATAATATAAGTATATTTTGCTAGTTATCAAATTAAGAAATCTTTTCTCGTTTTTTTTTTTTATTGGGCTAAGTCATCTGGCGTGACGTTACTGGCGTTACGTTACTTAAATTTCCATCGGAACATTTTAAGTTAAAATTTTTTTGTAAAATCTTTGACGTTAATAAAACATAAAGTTTAGCTATTAAATATTATATTCTTTTAACTGCTACCCCATCGACCATGAGAAGTTGGAAAAAAATTCCATTAAAATACATGCAACCAAATTCAGCAACGAAATCAGGCAAACTTCGAGCAATGTGGCGTGACCTTACTCACTTTTCAATGTTAATATAAAATTAACGGTTTTTCTTCTTAACAATTTTTTTATAAAATTCACTTAACTTTATTAAAATGCAAAATTTCATGCACTTTTGAACGTCAGCGTAGAAAAAATAGCACTAAATGCTTTTTCGCTGGCGTGACGTTACCTCAGAATATCATTAAAAGCAAATCAAAATTTTACCGTTAATTG
Organism: Tetanocera ferruginea; assembly: GCA_958299015.1. Classification (NCBI taxonomy): domain Eukaryota; kingdom Metazoa; phylum Arthropoda; class Insecta; order Diptera; family Sciomyzidae; genus Tetanocera; species Tetanocera ferruginea. Next base: position 43,820,318 of record OY282640.1, read on the forward strand.
ATATTTGTTTGCTCTTTTGCATTTATTTTGCGGTTAGTTGTTGTTGTAGCAAAAGTTGTACATAAGAGTGCAATAGCGCAATTACTCTTAGAAATGGAAATTGTAAAGAGAAAATGCTCATAGCAATAAACAAAACTGACCAAAACTTTAACTTTAACTCGGTAGCCCGATATCTTGTCATCGCAACATGGAAAACATTTGAACTCTTTAATTTTTTGGTCACGGTAGACTTTTCTGCGGAAATGTCCATATCTAATGAAATGAAGAAACAACTATACTCTTAAGCGAGCTCATTTACGTACAAAAAAACGTTAGTTTTTGAGAGACATTCAAGCTCGTTAAATGATTCAAAGGTGATTTATTTCTGAGTGCTGAAAACATACCGCCAAAAAGGTTTATAAATAAATTAAGAAATGGATAAAGGACTAGATATTTGAATGTCAGAATAAATGTGATAAAATGTTTGAATTTAGTTATTTCTCTAGTTTGCTTTGTGCGTAACCCAATTAGTTTTTTTTTTTTTTGCACAAACTGCATTTAACACATAAAAATGATTTCAAACTAAAAATTGAATTTAACTATCGATTGCTTCGACAAAAATATAGTAGATAATTGTCGGTATATTTGAAATGAATTTTTTACCCTCAAGATATAATTTATTTTAAAAGAAAGATATTTTAACAAATCATGCTTTAGGCTAAGAATGTATTATTGCTTTTCTATATCAAATAGACAAAAAATAAAAAAAAAAAATTGAATAAACACTCCTTTCCTTTCTTCATACAAAAATAACTAGACCTCAATCAATCTTAATGCTTAACAATTATTTTAGTTTTTCAGTAAAGAGAGTGCTACAAAAAATCTGTGGATATAAAAATTTTTTTCGATTTTTTTTTATTTTTAATTCTATTGAAGCTTAAACGTCAATTAAAGCCAACAACAACAACAACAGAAAAAAGCCAGCGCACTTAAGATATATGTTTGTAGCTAAAAACCATAGCTTGATGTGATTATAAAAGATATATTGTTTATTTCCAATAACTTCAATCATGAGTAGAAATTAAAGCAGACCGCATAAAAAGCTGTATCTATAGATTTTTAAATTCAATTCAAACTCCGCCCGCTTTCATTTGAATATTAAAGAAAAAAAAAAAAAAGAATTAAAATGCTTAAAATGACGCATGAGTTTTTGTTTTTGGTTTTTTTTTTATTTAGAAGTGTTAGACAAGAATTAGATTTGTTTTTGTCTAAAAAAAATGAAAAAATGTAAAACTTGCCTGTAGCTCATACAATTCTACACATATACGAAGAACGAGTAAACGTAGTTAAAGACGTCAAGACAATTGTTGAGATACTTGCGTGGTTCTATTGTTGTTGCTGCTTTCTTTTGGTTTTTTTTTTTGTTTTTTCTATGTCGATTATTAAAAACAAGTATTTGAATTAGACAAGTAAAGAAATTCGACAAAAAATTATTTTTTGAAAAAGAAATTAAGGCGAATGAACTGTCAGTTAGACAGCTTGGGTCTGACTGTGGGTCGTCGAATGTCTATCTTATGGCATACATATATGTGTGTGTGTGTGTGTGTGTGTGTGTGTGTTTGGCTGTGGCGCATCTGCATATGCCACGCCATAAGTAATAATGTACCAATAGATACTGTATCTAGATAAAATTAATAATTGCTTTAAAACGCAGCGCGCGCAATGCTTTCGAGCTGTTGTTGGCTGGCCTTTTATGATTGGTGCCTTACACAGTGGTTTAAAAGTTAATAACTGTTGCCCAAATGTTTAAATTTTCTTTATCATAAAAAATTATGCAAAACATACATTATCATGCAATTATTATATTATCTGATAAAAAAGAGTGGATAAACTAAAAGTGAGGAACCCAAAAATAAATGGACTTTATTATGTAAAGGGTGTATTTCACCACCTCCCTAACTTGACGTTTAGGTGTGGCTCATATTCAACATCGGCGCTTAAAATTTAACCACCCTTTAGTTGTCCATTTTTATTTCTCCGCGTCGTCTGAATTCGTGGATTTACCATAAATTTAACGTACACTGAACGAGAAAAGTACACAATGATTATGAATTATTTCATGATTTGCATGAATTGCATTCATGAATTTTGGTCTATTAACCAATTGCATGAGTTACATGAACTATTCATGTATCAATGTACACAACACACAAAAGAAACACAAAAAAAAAAACACGAGAACATGAACATTTCATAAGCCCAGTGTTGAAAGTTCATAATTTTGTGCACAAAATACATGAACCAAAAAAAATTTTGTAAGTGCCATGAACAAATACAAGGGGAACATGAATATTTCTAAATTTTTGTGAATAAAATGCATGTACAAATACGAGTAGAACAAGAACAGTTCATAAGATTAATGAAAAAAATGCACGAATTTCATGTACATATACAAGGGCAATGTGAACGATTAGTAGTTTTATACCAAGGGTTGAGTGTTAAAGGGTTAAGCCAAATTCGGTTACTTTCAAACGAAACTAAATAGTTTATTTCTGAAAATATTCTCCGTTTATAGCTATGGTGCGTTGCCAACGTGTTGGTACATTAAAAATTCCATTTTTAAAAAAATTCGTATTTTTCTTCTAAAAATTCTTCAAAAGATTGAGAAGGCATTTTAATTGGACTAGCGCTGTTCTTGTAAATAGTTTCCCAGACTCCGCAGAAGATGAATCTCTTGGTAACAGTTCCGGAAAATATGGAAGGTGAGCCAAAATTTCGTGTGACAACTACTGTAGTCTTGGCACGATTAAACGGGATACATGTGGTCGTGCAGTTCATGCCTCCTTCACCAGAGAGGGCTGTTTTAAACAAAATTTTGCATGCATTTCGTCCAATTGTGAACAGTAGGTCTCCGCAGTTATCGTTTCACCAGGGTTAAAAAAAATAATAGTGAACGATGCCTGCAGTAGTCCACCAAACAGTCACCATAACCTTCGTAGGGTACAATCCCGCCTTTGTCTGGTGGCTGGAAGTTTCTCCGCGATCCAACCATTGTCCTGAACGTTTCCTTTTATCATATAGTATCCCTTTTGTCGGCACAAGTAACTATTATCTTCAAAAACGTTTCCACCTTATGTCCCATCAGCAATGCAGAGGCTATCTCCCGAAGCTTGAGCATTTTGTTTCTTTCGGTTAGTTCATGTGGAATCCATCGTTGGAGTTTATTCACTTTTCCAATTGCTTTGAGACGGCCAGTAATGGTTGGTTTTGATAAATTGAAGGTCTCAGCAAGGCATTGTAAAGTTGTCGATGACTTCCTCTCAATTTCGTCATCATCAATACTGCTACCTTGTTGATCATGTGGTTTATCCGGTAAGCGAAAAGATTCAGCTACACCCAGTTTCTCTAAGTAAATACCGGCTTCAACTCCGCAATTCATTTTGGATCCATCAGTGTAAAAGGTTATGTCAAAAACAAGGTCTGATACCCTATTGAGCCTAGCCGGTTTGGGACCTTTATTGTGCTCGATCCTTCCAAAGTCGCGCTTGGGGATGTCATATTCCGTATTACAAACCAGTAGTAGTTTCAGTGGCAACGAACTAAGTGTGTTAATGTGTCCATATCGGTTGTTTCTCCAATTCAAGTCAAGTTTTATGTGTTGATCTATGGAAAGCAGGTGCGTGGGAATGTTTATTGCATCCATTGGGTATGAGCGGATTTCCTTCGTGACACTGATGTATGCTAATTGCTAAATCCTTGCTAGTTTTGTTACATTCTTTCTTTAGTTCTGGCCATTAGACTAGTTTCTCATCGCTGGGATATGTCGTACTACTGCGTTGTAAGGCGAGATGAGTATTTTTGGTTTGAGTGTCCATTTCTTGCCGAAAGTCTTTTTACAAGCGCAGAATATTGTTAATGCCTTTTTGACACTGTTGGATCTTAAGAGTTTTTAGTCATTTCGGTAGTCATTGCGGTAAGGCAAAGTGTTGCATCTTAGTTTTGGTGGTGAATAGTATCAGTTACGTCTTGCTGGGATTTACACAAAGAAGTCACCGGATAGCCTATTTACTGAGTTTGTCCAAAGCTCTTTTCAAATCTCACTGATTGTGGATGGAAACAGCCCAGATACCATTATCACCACGTCACCTGCATATGTTACGACTTTGGCAACGTTGCTATTGAGCGTTTTTAGTATTTCATTGTCAGAGCAGGAGAGTTCACTCACCATTACCTGGATAATGATCTCTCACCTACTAAATATTCAAGTGAATTAACTGCTATCTAAGTCCGCTTGGATTATTTTTGAGCTGAGCATTGCAATTAGCCTGTTTTTCAAGGCAGCTTCAATACCTCGCCCAGTCAAAGCGTCATAAAAAGCCTTCGTGTGTATGTTGTTGAAAGCTTCTTCTATATCTAAGAAGGCCGTTAAAAATTATTTTTTAAAAAGAGATCTTTCTACTGTGTAGAAAGCCTGTTGATATGCCAGTTCTGCTTAGAGTATCCCGTATCCAGTGCAAGCTGGTGGACAAGCGTACTTAAGAAAACACGAATGGAGGTCAGAACACTTCATCGGAAAGCCAATTTAACCAAGCTAGAGCAGGACTGGATAGTAATAAGAATATCAAAGTGAACATTTTCTGTGAGTCAATTGAGGACACAAGTGAAGCTGCCAAACTTCGAAAAACGCTATCCAAAGACCCGTCGGTCTCGGGATACCTTAGAAGGCCTTACATATCATGGACAAAATCCAGCCAAGAACGCTATCGCTACTCATAGAAACTCATTTCCGGGTTACAAAGCTCCGAATCAAAACGGAACAATTAGCAACCAAATGATACAGAATATTTACAGAACCTTACCAGAACCTTTACAGGAACTCCCTAACATTATGACAAGGTTAGCTGCAGATTGGTATATATGATCTTTCAAACTCTACAAGAGCGCGGGACTAGATGGAACTATGTCGCCCATGAGGCAACATGCCTTTCGCAGCATGATATACCCTAACTTAAGGCGATTTTCATTGGTTGGCTCAGGACAGGTTATGTTCCGAAAATCTGGGAAGAAGTGAGAGTATGTTGTATTTATTTATTTCCAAGGCAGGAAAACCGAGGCAAGATGAATACGGAATCTATAAGAAAGGCTTTAGTGAAAAAAGAAGAAGCAAACGGCATGATTATCCAATGAATTTGTAAAATGCCGAATAGCAGACGTATAAATGCACAAATTGCGTTGCGTGTGGTAAGGAAGATGGCCTCAAGAGGCACTCTGCAGAGAGGAGTCGTTACCCCCCCCTCTACAGAATCGTCGACTCTGATACACAGGAAACAGATTTTCGAAGATTTGGAGGTGCAAGTGAACATTTGTTCTGACAACGCAACATTTAGACATATGGAAGTTCACTAAGAGCACAGTATGTTTCATTCGGTGAAAGAGCATACAAAGGTTTATTGGGTACCATAACGTAATGAATTTAAATAATCAAGTAAGGTATTCATACTGGATCAAAAAGCCCCATGGAAACACCTCAACGGTGCACGACCCTTCTAACCTGATCTAACCTTTCTAATCCCTAGTGATAATTGAGCTGATAAGTCTCGTGGGAATAGCCTCCCGTATTATGTATCTGTGGCTTCACTGCAGTTACTGCTGCAGCCAAGAAACTGTGTCTTAATTAGAAGCTGCAGCGATTCTTCAGTAGAATCCGTCCACCAATTTCAACCTCTTTCTAATTGAAGGAGGAACTGTATTGTTTTTAGGATACAATTCTTCCTAGTTTTACCAATTCCTTTAGGCTGTCTATTGAATGTGCATGTAGTATTTGCAAGATTGCAAGTCTCGAATAGCCGTCTTGTAAGTATTAAGAAATTATTTGTACAGTTTTTGCCTGTTCTCTCTATGATAACTGTTGACTGTTTTCTTTACTTAACCTGTTGAATGTTTTCCTGAGATCTAAGAGATCCATATTCTACCAGGAAGACCACACTGCAGTTACTGCTGCAACCGAAATATGTGGTGTTGAGTAGAAGCTCTAGCAATTCTTTTAATGGTTCATTTGCTTTCGTAATAAAGGAGGGACTGTTGAATCTGAGATATTATTATTCCACCAGAGGCCTCACTGCCGTTACAAGAAGAGGTTTGCAGCCAAGAAGAGGTTTGTTGGCAATGACCTCCAGCGATTCTTCAGTAAATTCCGTCCAGCTTCCATCCTATTTCCCAATAAAGGAGTGACTGGAAGGGTCTTTGGATAAAATTCGACCTAGCCTTGCTGATTTCTTTAGGTTGTCGATGAAAAACGCGAGTAGTCTTTCCAAAATTGATTTTTCGAGTCTCGAACAGCCTTCATCTTTGTATGAAAATTGTATTAAATGAGCTTCAGCGATTCTTCAGTAGACTATAAAGTTATACACGTTCCATTTTTTTCCTAATGTAGGAGGGACTGTAGTGTTCTTTGGATAAAATTCTACCAAGTCTTGTCAATTCCTTTAAGCTGTCGATCGAATGCACGTGTACTCTTTGCAAGATTGCTATTTCGAGTCTCGAATAACCTTCTTCTAAGTTTAAAGGAGTTTTTTATGGATACCTTGAATGTTTTACAAACATTTTTCCTGAGATCTGAGAGATCTTTATTCCAGCAGGAGGAGGAAGATTTTTTCCCTATCTCCTTTACGAAGAGACGAGACCCTTTCGACGACCTACATGATTTTCTCGAGCGACTCAAAGGGAAAATCAAGTTAGTCTCTGTAGAAATATAAGTGTGAGCCACCCCAGCAAGAAATGGATCGATCCGTCTTCGAGACTTGTCAGTTTCTTGCGAAACGGATCGATCCATTTCGATGAGTGTCTTTGAAAACATTTTCAGAAACTGACATGTCTCGAAGACGTCTTCGAAGACGGATCGATCCATTTCCTGCTGGATATTGGCTTAAAATTTATTTATTTGTTGCTGACAATATAATGACTTGTCTTTCAGAACGTCAGCGTCCGCTCTGAGTATGCGTACTTGGTCTTCGAGACGACTTTGAAGACTGCGTCTTTGAGGATTCATATTCCAACTGGGACAGAGTCAACTACACTCAGGGAAAAATGCTCTTACCTGATGCACGTTATTTTTACTTTCTTTTAAGATTTGAACAAAGGATTTCAGGTGTCAAACCTATTCAGTCAAATCTGTCTTGGATCGGAAAATATGGAGATAGATAAGAAGGAAGGAAAGGGAAATCAGGAGAAACAAGTGTAGAATGTTATGTGTGTGGTGGAGCGATATATTAACTTGCGAATTTGAGTCTGAGGCAAGTGTTATGCCATTATCTCAGTCAATTCGAGTTATTAAGCAATCTCATTCCAAAGTGGTATATTTTGATGAATTTTTCATTTCAGTTGATTAGAAATGAGGAAAGAAATAAAGAAATGTAAAAGCGTAGGACTATGGCTAGACCGGGATACGAACCTCTGGGCTGGCAGTCAAGCACGCTAACCTGACTGATCTGGTAAACAGAAGTATGTGTAAAAATAATGCATGTTTTTGACTGCATTTTGCTCACGTTCAAACATGCAGTAGCATGGCTTGTTGGTTAGGCGATTGACTCTCATGCGTTAGCTACGGAAGTCCAGGTTCGATTCTTGTATTAGAGGACTTTGAAGACTTATAATTTTTTATGAGATATTTATTTAACCATAAAATTGATAAATATTTCTATATAGCTAACCATATTTGATCTCAGTTTGATGAAACCACAAAAACAGGTTAAATTGACATGAAAACTATGTGGTTACCTTAACCTGACAATTCATGTTGGACCTGACGATTCATGTGGGAACCACACCTCAGATTTGATCAAAATTTGGTTAAATTAACCAGATTTTTTTCTCTGGGTCTAAGATTCACATACATACATAATCTTTTTGAAAAAAAACTCAAGGATTTTTTTTTTCAAATACAAAAATATTCACAACGACCCCAGCTCGATTTTGTTTTGTGCGTTAGAGAACATTGCTGTACCACTGTGCATCAGTCAGTCAGTCACACCAAATTAGTTACAAAAGCAAAATCAATAGAAATTCAAATAAAATTTATTTGTTGTTTTTAGTTTTTTTTTTTGCCTAACCACACAATTGAAATTAACGGCTGCGCATGCGTAGCTGAGTACTCAAGTAATAAAAAAAAGGGGCAAAGTAAGAATTTTAGATTTCTGCTGGTGTGGAATTAATTTTTAGCTGATTGTTCTTTTTTTTCAAACAGCGAGACATCAACAGCTGCGCGCATAACTAACTGACGCATGCGTTGATTACATGCAGCTTGTAGTTAACGCCGTTTTTTTTTTTTGCGATACTCAAAGAGTATCTCAAAGTTACATGCAGCATTTTTTGGGCGTTTAGAAAAATAAAAATAAAAAAAAAACCTAAAAACCTACGCGCCGTCGCAGCAGCAAACGGTACGCATGGCAAGCCTTAAGACTGCAAAAAAAACATAGACAACAAATATAGAGTGACAACAGCAACAACAAAAACAGCAACACGAACAACAACAAGAAAGCGCGTTTGACAAATTTTTACTTAACAGCTAACTACAAGATACAAATAAGTAGCACGTATCCGTAAAATAAACATGTTAAGGTAAATCTGTGTAAGGCTTTTCTCTCCTCCCCCCAGCCCACCCGTACCATTCTTAAATGTTGTTTGCATAGCTTTAACGGGCAAGTTTGAATAGCAAAAAAAAACCACACAAAAGTAAATTTAAGCCAATCACAGCTGCGTTTCCGCTTTGAGATACCTACAACAATGGTGCGAGATACAAAAAGCAAGTATCTCCAACTCATAGTTAACGATTTATTATTAATGTATTTCAAAGCAAAAGTACAAAATAAAAAAAATACATTAGCAATTGCATAAATTTAAAAACTTATTCGTAGCTGACAGTTTTGTTTTAATTTTACGCGCTGTTGTTGTTGTTGTTGTTGTTGTTGTTGTTGTTGTTGTTGTTGTTGCTTGCTGCTTGCTCCAAACACTATGTTCAACACTTATTCTTTGTGTAACTTTAAGTTACTTAGAATCCGGCTACATTAGTTATAGATTGCTTTAGTGTATCTCGCTGTATTTGTTTCTAGCAGTTCTTGTTATTATTGTTGTTGTTGTTGATTTTCTAAACGTTCTTCTATTGTATCTGTAGCATACTTTATGGTTCGATGACATTTTGTTTTTGGTCTTCATTACTGTTTTACTTGTTGTTTTTTTTTTTTTTTTTTTTTTGTTATTATTTTTGGTTTTATTTCTTTTATTTTTTATGTTATTTTTTTACTATTTGTTGTTGGCGCAAGTAATGTAATTATCTACATATCTACAGTTTGTCATAAGTTTTATTTCAAGTGTCCACAAGCGATAATTTGTAAACATTTTTTTTTGTTTTTTTTTTTACCAAAAAGTTAATGACATTCGTTAGTTACACGCTTGTATTTGCTTTTAAGCGTGGCTGTTAAGAGATACTCTTCTTTTTGTGTCTAACATGCAGATGTGACGCGAATAGCTTCAAACACCGCGCATATATCTCTAGATATCTACTTATGCCATGAGTGCGCATGTGTTGTACTGTGTAGGTTTATGAACTGTTATTAGCATTTATTTTGGGAATTTATAATTGTCTGCTATTAAAGTGAAAATACGTTTTTCTGAACTGAGCTGAACTGAAATAAACTCAACTCAAATGGGCTGGACATTGAATTTAGCTGTAGAAGAATTAGAGCAGCTATCTTAAGTTGGTATAAAGAGGTCACCAAGTATTAGTTGTTAAGAATTTAATTATTTTAATACGCGCCACACCACCGATTAGTAACAGTTATTTTAAATATTTACTTCTAGCGTTACTTCTAGCGTTGTTATTAAAGAATGAAACAATAGAAGGGAAAACGATAAGAAAAGTATAACTTTGAGTGCTAATGTCATCAAAACATTTTGAAATTTTATGTTTCTTAGTTGAATGACCACTAAGTATTTTGATTTTTGCTAAAATCTGCAAATGACAAAACTTAGGTTGAACTGTACAAAAACGGCTCGGAAAGCTTTAATGATTTGAGATCTTCTAAAAAACTTACTATCAGGGATCTGCTGAAAAGAAAATTGTCATGACACCCGCACACCTATCAACTAAATGCGTCCTTATAATATATATTAGGCAGGTTCGTCCTCCATATAAAAAAAAAAACAAAACTTTGATAAACTAGGTCTTAAATATTCCTGTGCTCTTCTTAGTACCCTACCTAAAAGGATTTGGCAAAGGGAAATTTTAAGTTTTTTGGCCCAGTTTATCGGAAGCATTATTCTTCGACACGGCTTTAAATATATTATAACTAGTGAGCTCGTGTGGCGTTAAAACGCCAAAATAGTAGGTATTTCCGATGCGCTTTCGGACAAGTAGCGGGTGACCAGCTAGGGTGAGGAAGGACGTAGTGTTGGACAGGCACTGCGACTTGATTGAAAAAATCACATAGGCCGCAACCGGTAGGAACTATCAAGTCAAGTCTGAGTCAACTAGAAGACCTTAAAACCTCCACAAGACCACTACAAGACCTTAAAAATGGAATGTGCGTTGGGTTTGGGTCCCAACCATATTAATCGTGCTCAATGAAGACTAAACCAGCCTCGGATATGAACTCTAAATACGTTGACGACCATCGCACCTGGAATGTCCGGACCCTTTATAGGGAAGGTACCTCTGTCCAAATGGCGAAAGCTCTCGAAAAAATAACGGCTGACATCACCGCCATCCAGTAGATGCGATGGAAAGCACAAAGCTGCTCTAAGAAAGCAGACTGCGATAACTACTACAGTTGCCATGCGAAAAAGCGTGCATTTGAATGCGGATTCGTCGTAAGCTGGAAACTATGCCATCTTGTTTCTCAGTTTACACCTGAATAGCTGACGAAAAGCTGGCCACAATTTACATTGAGGCAAAATTCTTCTATATAAGCCTCATTTGCGCGCACGCACCGACGGAGGAAAAGAATGATTCTCTCAAGGATGCCTTCTACGCAGGCCTAGGGGTCTGTATGATCACTACCCGTCCCATAACGAAAGGAAGAGAGATGCCTTTTCAGACGTAAAAAAGAGAGCAAAAAAGCTTAAGAAAGGAGACCCGACAATCTGCGCCAACTACCGAGGTATCAGTCTTATTTCCATCACATACAAGGTTCTTTCGAGCGTATTATGTGAAAGATTGAAGCCGCATATTACTGCTGCTTTCGCCGCTATCGAAAAGGAATCAACCAACGAGGTTTTGACGGTAAACGAGGGCAAAACAAAGTAAATGTTGTCTGCCATGTTACAGCAGGCAAATATAACTTTGAAGTTGTCAAGGAGTTTACATACCTTAACACCGCCGCAAACAGCAAAGACAATGTCAGCCTGGAGATAAAGCGAAGAATAACAATTTCTAGTAGGTGCCACTACGGGCTAAGTAAGCAATTAGGTTCCAGAGCTCTCTCTCGATCGACAAAACTAACACTCTACAAGACGCTCATCATACCTGTGCTTCTCTAGGCGCTGAGGCATGGATGGCATCGCAAACAGATTCAGACGCTCTTGGGATGTTCGAGAGGAAAGTACTTCGTTAAGTCTTTGGTTAAAATCATCTGTGGAAATGTTTTTGCTGAAATGTCTGTCTCCTCCAAATAATAGTTTTCAAATATGTTTTGTTATATTTATCTTATTATTAAAAATTTCTCAGAGGAAGTGTGCTAGACTGTCATTCGGACAACTTGGTTTCGAACTCTAGTTGTATAAGTAGCAAAAATTTTGAATTTAATAATTGAAAGTTTAAATCTGTTTAATTAACTGTTTGGTCAAAAATAATCTTCAAAATAAGTTTGCCTACAATGTTGAAAAAAATGCTTATTTAATTTTTAATTTAAAAAAAACTATTTTGTATATAAAAAATTCTTTTTGATCTTATCGGTGATTGAACCTAGGTCAGTCGAGTACTAGACACAAACATCAGCACACTTGGCTAAACTTAAATTTCAAAATCACTGATAAAACTTCAATACGTACATCGAAGGTTTGTTTTCCAATGATATTTCCCATAAAACCCATTAATTTAAATTTTCCATTTTTCTATTTAAACAATTCATTATTTTAAAAATCTTTTATTACAATATTTTTATACCCTAAACCTGAAAGGTCAGGGTATATTAACTTTGTGCAAACGTTTGTAAGGCATAGAACGAAGCGAGTCCGGTATAGAAAAGTATATATATTCTTGATCAGCGTCACCACGTGAGTCGAGGTATCCATGTCCGTCCTTCCGTCTGTGTGTTGTCCGTATACACAGGATAAGAAGAAGGAGTCGAGATAATTGGATGAAACTTGGTACACATGGTCACATGCACCCAAGAATCTGCACTATTGAATATTTTTGGAAACGTCCACGGACACGCCTACCTCCCATACAACGCAAAAATTTAAAACTGCATAGCTCAGCTCATAATTAATCTACAACAATAAAATTTGGTATGTGTGTGTTTTATATCAACACAAAGATGTCATTGAAAAATGGACGTCATCCGCTCACGGACACGCCCACCTCCCATACAACCCAAAAATTGAAAACTCAATAAATAAGCCTCTGTTTAACCTACAGAGCTAAAATTTGGCACATATGTTTTTTATAACAAAGCAAAGATGCTTTTGAAAAATGGAAATCATCCGCCTACGGACACGCCTACCTCCAATACAACGCGAAAATTGAAAATTGCATAACTCAGCTTATAATAAGCCTATAACAATAAAATTTGATATGTATGTGTTTTATACAAACACAAAGATGTCTTCGAAAAATAGAAGTCATCCGCTCACGGACACGCCCACCTCCCATACAACCCAAAAATTGAAAACGCAATAAATAAGCGTCTGTTTAACTTACAGAGCGAAAATTTGGCACGTATGTTTTTTATGACAAGATAAAGATGGTTTAGTAAAATGGACGTCATCCGCCAACGAATACGCCTACCTCCCATGCAACCCAAAAAGTTTAAAACTCAATAAATAAGGTTATGTTTGTCATAGAGAAATTATATTTGGTATGCATGTATTTTATACCAAAACTAAGGTGTGTTCCAAAATTGGGAGTAATCCGTCCATGAACACGCCCACCTCCCATAGCGAAAGCACAATAAAGGCATTAACTGTGAGCTACATGAATAAAACTTGGTTATATGTGTAAATTTTTCATCAATATTTAAATGCAAAACAATAAAAATTTTTTGTTTTTGAAAAGTAGGTTTAGGGTATTTCATAGTCGGCTTAGACCGACTTGTTTTTTATTCATTTCAATACTTTTCAGATCAAATCTATTTAATAAAAACTCAACAAAGCAGAAAAAAAACAAATTCATTTGCACATATTATTAATCATAATAATAAACTCATATCGTAATATAAAATCAAGAAGTCTTAAGTTAAATTTTCAAAATTTTACAGAAGCAAAAAACTTTCAAAATTTTAAAAAAATAACACTAGGGCTTTTGAGAATTATTTTTACTATAACATAATTTCGTAAAATGCGAGTGCTGAACGCTTGATTGTTTTGAAAAATTGCATAGCATATTTTTAGGCGTTTTTTGTTTTGTGATTTATTGAAACTTTTCAAAAAATTTGTTATATACTTTTTCATTCTGAAATTTTCAATTTTACAGCGACATCGGCCGCAGTAAAAAAAAATCAAACTGAATTTCTATTTTCGGCTTTGTTTTTATGAGGAGCAAAATTAATTTGTTGTCACTCATATATCTCATAGATCCCGGGATTTTCGGGACTGAAAAAAGCTCGGGATTCCGGAATTGACCTGAGATTGGCAGGACTTGCCTAGCCTTCTGACCATCGTTTTGCTAAGTTCGGCCAACTTTTGCATATACCGTTTGTAAAAAATAATATAGGTCCAAGGTGGATACCCTTAGACTCTAGGGCCTAGAGTATTACTGATTTTGACCATTTTTAGTGAGCATCTATTAATCTATTTGTCTAGTCTTTTCACCTAGTTGCGTTTAAAGATTTGGCAACCTTTGTCTATACCTCGTGATCATACAAGATCACGTACAAATTTTGTATTGATGTATGTAGGTCCATCGGAGGTACCCTGAGGGACTGAACGGTTATAACCATTTTTGCATTTTTTTCTTTATAAGTTTAAACTAACCTTGTTCAATTATTTTTTTTATGGGACCAAAGTATATTAAAAGACATCTTCAAACTTAAATATTTTTTTTTGTTTTGGAGCATTTTATTAAAATTTTTTTAAAAAAGAAAAAATATATGTCTTGATGGAGCTTTGTTAATATATTATAGATCCTTTAGTTTGTAGAAAAATTGTTTTGGTATTTGCCGGACTGATTTTTGTTTACTGCAGGTTTTTTAAAAGCGAACATAAAAAAAATTACAATTAAAGAACACTGTTTCATCGTGTTGAACATCGATCAATCTGAAATTTGCATATGTTCTTCTACACATGTACAGCTATAAAATAAAGTATGGTCGGAAAGATCGGTGCAAACCTCTTTTTTTATATAGATCAAGATTTTCAACGTAGAAAATAAAAAATTTGGCAAAAAATTGTTGAATTCTGAAAAGAAATTTTTCCCCCATATAGGAAATTCTGATGCAATTCCATGTAAGGAGCTTCAGGTGTCGTTAAACATGAAATTAAGTTATATTTTGCAAAAGTCGAAATGGTGGATCCAACAACATCCGATATTTAAATTGCAGTTGAAGATTTTCGTAGCCTATTTAGCGATTTTTATACCCTAAACCTGAAAGGTCAGGGTATATTAACTTTGTGCAAACGTTTGTAACGCATAGAACGAAGCGAGTCCGGTATAGAAAAGTATATATATTCTTGATCAGCGTCACCACCTGAGTCGAGCTATTCATGTCCGTCCGTCCGTCCGTCCGTCCGTCTGTCCGTCTGTGTGTTGAGATAATTGGATGAAACTTGGTACACATAATCGCATGGACCCAAGGATCTGCACTATTGAATATTTTTGGAGTCCGCCCACGGACACGCCTACCTCCCATACAACGTAAAAATTGAAAACTGCATAACTCAGCTCATAATTTACCTACAACAATAAAATTTGGTGTGCATGTATTTTTTGTCAATACAAAGATGTCTTCGAAAAATGGACGTCATCCGTTTACGGACACGCCCACCTCCCATACAACCCAAAAATTGAAAACGCAATAAATAAGCCTGTGTTTAACTTAAAAACCTTAAATTTGGCACATATGTTTTTTATAACAAAACAAAGATGATTTTGAAAAATGGACATCATCCGCCCACGGACACGCCTACCTCCCATACAACGCGAAAATTGAAAACTGCATAACTCAGCTCATAGTTAACCTACAACAATAAAATTTGATATGTATGTGTTTTATGCCAACACAAAGATGTCTCCGAAAAATGGACGTCATCCGCTCACTGACACGCCCACCTCCCATACAACACAAAAATTGAAAACGCAATATATAAGCCTGTGTTTAACCTAAAGAGCTAAAATTTGGCACATATGTTTTTTATGACAAGACAAAGATGGTTTTGAAAAATGGACGTCATCCGCCTACGGACACGCAATAAAAATTTTTTGTTTTTGAAAAGTGGGTTTAGGGTATTTCATAGTCGGCCTAGACCGACTTTAGACTTTCTTTACTTGTTTAACAATATTTTCAATATTTAATTTGGTGAAAAACTACAAAAATTTGTACTAACAAAAACGAAACGTGATTTCAGCAAGAATAAAAGTATTAGCAAGCAATGTTAAGAAAACAATACTTGAACAAGACGTAGAAATGAAGGCAAACATAAATAAAATTAAATATTTATCTGATGATCATAAAAATGCTCACACATCAAATATAAGAATTATATTAAAAATGCAGTAAAATGAAATTTAATGACAATAACAACAACAACAACAATAACAAAAACAAAACAAAATGATAACAAAAGATGTCTCAGTCTAAATGTATGAGTGAGTACGAGTCTGATCGTACATATATTAAGGCTTAAGTGTGCGGATGGGTCTGAGTCTGGGTCTCGGTATGAGAATGACAAGAAATGCGTACGTGTATTTATTTTTTTTTTCGTTTAAATAAAATATCTACAAATCATTTTGAATGGATCAACACTCAAAAAGTGAAGAACGTGATTGCCGAAATTTTTACAAGTGGTTCCCATGACTTGATACTAAACACAATTGTTGTGTAAAAAGTCAAAAAGTCTTAAAATGAACCAACAATTCTCAATGAGACTGAATGAAAACTCAAACATAATAAAAGAATAACTTATGAAAGATTTTGAAATTTAAATTGAAATTAAAGGCAAGAGATTTAGAAGAACAAAACGAGGAAGATGAAGAAGCTAACATATGGATGTTAAGAGCAATAATAATGAAAGTCATATTAAAACAAAACTTAAAATTTTAAAGCAAACACATCAATATATTTAGAGCAAAAAGAAAATAAAAGGAAAATAATAATAAAACAAAAATTATAAGGAAATCACGAGAAGAGTATGGATGATATAATGAGTTATTAACGCATAAATAAACATAGAATACGCCAATACAGTATAAGTTTCTTAATCATTTCATATCAATTAAATTTCAAATTCAAAACTGCAGACAGACATGAAAATTTCAAACAATTTGAGTGGATAAGTTATTGAGGGAGCGGAGCGAAGCTCTTTGAGTGTGATGCTTGTTTAAGGCTGGAGATCGGAGCCTGAAAAAATTATATCTCACTTATGCAAACAGTTACAGTTACAGCACTTGACTAATTCATTTAAGAAATTAATTTGGTATTCTTTATTTTTATGTATTTCAACAATTTCAATTTTTAGTTTGGTTGGTTTCAATCGAAATTGCTACAACATGTTATAGAATCAAACAAATATTTCACATTAACAAGTCGAGTAAGAATTTTTGTTCATATTTTAATGGCCAGCAAAGCAACAACAAATAAATTAAAAAACACTCTGTGATATAGTACCCCCCTCCCCCCTTACTCTCAATTACAACGCTTTAAGAACCAAGTGTTTTATATTTTATTTTTTTCAAAAACATCAAAAGAATTCAACGAACTTTAAGCAATTCAATCAATATGTATGGCATAAAGTATGAGCAGAGTACATCAATAAATGTCGAATGTTCTGCCTCTCCCTCATCTTTCAATTTTGCAGCTGTATCTATATATCTGTAACTGTATTTGCTGTGTGCAAGCGTTTCAATCCATCGATCTATCTTTATGTATATCTTTTCATCTATCCATCTTTCTAACATTTGGCCGTATCTAGCCAGAAGTAATTTGTCAGTTTCATTTTTATTTCTTCGATTAAATATATCTGTATGTTGAAAATCGCTCTATATATTTTTCATTTTTTTTTTTTTTTTTTTATTTTCAGCAAGACGTTGTAATTTTCTAATTCTATCTAATGAATCGTTGCTATTCTTTGACTCAATGCTGTTCATTCTTCTTTATTTTTTTGCCTTCATATTTATTTAGTCTAAGGAAAAAGCATTAAGATCAGATACACAGATATAGCAAGTATCTGGCGAGTAGTGTAGGAGTTTTTTTCTAACAAGCTTCAGTTATTGTTGTATTTCTGTTTTGTACTTAACGATCTTCACGTATGTTGTCGATTTCATTATAATTCATAGAGATTTTAATGGTTGTTATTTGATAGAAAATATTGAAATTCGGGTCACTCACCGTTAACAATAAAATTAATTTATTAAAAATATTTATCATAAGAAGAGAAAAAAAAACAGATTAGATTTGTGAAGGGCTTACACAGAGGTAAATTTTGTTGCTGTGGTGGCAGATAAAAGCGTTTTTAAAAGTTTCTAAAAGAGTTTTTGGCCCTCCTTCCCCTATTTCTTATATTCTTTGAAAAATAAAATTTTATGTAAAATTGCAAGAATATAGTTGAAATTTTAGTATACTTTCACGTTTATCCTTAAGTTAACCTGGCTGTGGAACAACATACATACCATACCTAGTGAGGAACTTTTAAAATTAATCAAATATTTACTTAAGTCGTTTTATTAAGAGAAAATATCTTTTGAAAATATTTTTTCGAAATTGTTCTGCAATTCGAACTATTAATTCCTCCAAAGCTCAGGCAGTTCTCAACCTTCTAGGAGTGAAATATAATTTTTGTAAAAAATCGCTTTTTGCTCAATATGAAATTTAGTTGCGGGAGAGCTTTTGAGTTGGTAAATTTTGAGTTTTTCTCAAAAGTAAAAATTTTCTCCTAAAAATGTAGTCTTATGCATTCATCATTCGTCAAAAATGTAATAAAAGGTGTTTCAAGATTCAAATTTTTAACTTCCCATGTTAATATCTCGAATTGAACGGTTTTTCAATTTTTCTAATTGTTTCCAAAATTTTGTTAAATTTTCCTTTAAATATATTAACAATCGCTGTGCAGCTCTAATCAAAAGTATTTTTAATAAATTTTCTTAATAGTGTCGTTGGTTATTTAGCGTGTACTCGAACCAAATGCCAAGGAGAGAAAAAACTATCTCAAATTCTGTATTTTTGTTCTGAACTTGAAAGCCAATGTCTCTAGCATTTTTGAATAAATCCCATTTATTTATTTTTTGTATTTAAGTCTTATCTGTTAACTTAAAGAAGTTTATAAAAATTTAACCGTTACTTTTATGTTTATATTTAAATTATGCATTTTAAAAAGAGTCCCCAAAATTTGAGCTTTTCTCAAAATATGGTATAAAAATTATGTTTGTTGTAAAAACAGAAAAACTCAAATTTTCATTTTTAATTCTCTCTCAAAATAGCGTGTGGCGCATTTTTGGTGAATTTAATTCGTCTTGACACCAGTTTAATAAACTGTTCGTGCTATCAAAAAATCCAAGGTTTTTTGAAAATAATCAGGGTTTGGTTTGATTTTTGTGACAAAATTAAATTTTTTTAAATGTTATAAAAATAAGTTATGTTAACGTAAAAGAAACTTTAAAAAATTTGTCGTACATTTAATTCCTAAACGCGAACACTGCCTTCGATAATTTTATCCTTGCAAACATTGGGAAAACGATTGTAAGAGAAGTTTATTTTGCGATACACTTCCGATTGGGCCAAGGACTCTTTGGAAGATGGATACGCGATGAATACGCGGTTCACGAAAAATTTTCAAAATTTCATTAATTTCGGCGATCGTTTGAAAATGCATCGCTTTCCGATTGCCCAAGCTATGAATTTTGCACGATTCAAAAAATTAATTAATTCAAAAAATGTATTGAATTAGGAGAAGACAACGAGGTCTTTCGATCCCACTAGCTTAAGCTATAAGACAACTTTTTACGATCAACAACGATGATTTGCGACAACTCGCTGACGGCCGGACCTCTTCTATTGCCACTCTAGTCGACGAATCGCTTAACATCGCTTCTAACGATTCGCGTGCAACTCTTTTTGGCGTATCGCTTAAGATTTTCCTCGGTGATTTGTTACCGAATCTTCCCGCCAAATCACATAAGACCCCTCTCAGCAATACGTTCACGACTCTTTCCAGTGAATCGATTACGACTCCTCTCGGCGATTCTTTGGCAAATCTTCGCGGCGAATCGCTTTTATGGCATGAATTTCTCTCAGTGATTTCAATGATTCTCAAGATGCCATTGAAAAGGTGTTGTCTGCTTGTATTGTAGAATGGCTTAAATCAGGGTGCGGAGAACGATAAAAATTTTATTGTTCTCATAACAAATCACCACTTAAAATTTCCAGCTTTCAATTTTTATATAATAAAATAAAGCCAGTTACGATCTGTTCCGAACAAAAGCAATATTCGATAATATCACGAACAATAACACTTCACTGTTATCGTCGTCAGTTTTGCTTACTCGTGATTGTTCGTTGATTGTGAGCGCTCATTTTAAAATTCAATGTGAAGCTCATACTGTGAAGATTGAATCTTTTATCGATCGTGAGTGTTTTTTATTCGTACAACAATACAATTTAAATATTCTATCACGTGTACCTTTTTTCGCACATTTCATAAGACAATGAATTAAATTTTTTTTCTTTTTTCCGCCTTATCCACGAACTTTAAAAAATAAGCTCACGACCGATTAAAAATGCAAATTTCTTATGATAACTCATTTTGCAATCGTAATTTATAATGATAAATTAGAGAGTAAACATGCAGTTGCCAAAGCAATTGTTCGTAGGTATAGCGCGGGAACATATAATCATTGCATTTAGTCTCTCGTGAAAGAACACGAAAGCTATGTTTTCGTGGTCGAACGATTTCTGAAGTTTTTATCTTACAATCACAAAATGAGTTATCATGAGAAAATTGAATTTTTTATCTTTCATGAGCGATCGATTGATAAAATTGATTACCATGAAAACTAATATATTAAAAAAAAAAAAAAATACATTGCAATAAACAAAAAAAAAAAAAAAAACAAATTCTATTAAAAATAATTAAGTTATTTGAATTTAAGTGATAATAATACAAAAAATCATGGAAATTACATTATCTTTGTCCCACGAAAAAATATTTAATATTTTTTGATGAATTTTTTTTATTACTAATTTTTATTTCTGACTGTTTTCTTGTATTAGCCAATATTTTTACAAAAAACTCGATAATTATATGTTATTTCAAAACATTCCAGCTCACGGATGGCTACCGCTAGAGTGGAAATATTTGGAGAAGCATTAAAAAATCATAAACAAATTATTATTTTGGTCTCTAGTCTCATGAGCGGTTCTTGTTCGCCTTGTATTTGTTAATGCATTTTATTTTGTTTTATTCACCCGTTGTATTTTAATATAACACTTACGAATTTATTTTTGTTGCATGAATCTTGTAAACACTCTTTATGAACTGTGAACACTAGGCTTATGAAATATTCATGTTCAGGTATTATTTTCATTTGTGTATTTTATACATTGATATTATGAATAGTTCATGTTATTCTCAATAGACTCATGTTATTGGTTATTGAATCAAAATTTATGAATATGCTTCATGGATGTCATATAAAAATTCATAATTATTGTGTACTTTTTTGGTTATACTAAACTATATTAAGGAGATCTTCAATAATATGAAGATATGATCAATTGTGTTTTGTGTGGATATAAATTTTTAAACATTTATACACAATTGACCGAGAACTGGACCCACATGATTTATGTCGACTCCGAACGGCTAAAGTTCATGTTCTCAAGAAGGTTTATATGGCATTGTTTACTATCTGAGGTTTGCCATTATCTGCAGAGAGGCGACAGCCAATAAGAAAAATGTATTTAAATTGAAAAATTTTTTGTCAGATTAAAACCCGAGTCGACCCGAAATTTGTTGGCTCTCAAGCCACACACTTAGCGCGCACGACCTCTATTAATTATACCCTTAACCTGAACAGGTATGGTGCACACGATTGAACTTTGCGTAAACGTTTGTAACGCATAGAAAATTTGCGAGTCCGGTATGGAAAGTTTAAATATTTTTGATCAGCATTACCTCTTGAGACCATTTAACCATGTCCGTCCATCAGTTTGACTGTGTGTTGTTTGTAGACACAGGATAAGAAGAAGGAGTTGAAATAATTGCATGACACTTAGTACACATGTTCACATAAGCCCAAGGATTTCCACTATTAAATATTGTTCGATTCCGCCTACGGACACGTCTACTTCCCATACACCCAAAAAATTGAAAACAATCTATAACTACAACCTAAGGAACAAAATTTGGTATGCATGTAATGTATACTTATTAATTAAAAACTAAATTAATACAAAGATTTTTGCAAAAAAATAGGCGTCATCTGCCCACGGACATACCTGCCTCCTTACAACCTACAATAGTGAAAACACTATGAAGAAGTTTATATGCAAGAATAAAACTTGGTATGTGTTTAAAACGTAGTATCATGTCCTGGACTGGATTCGAACACGGGGTCTCTGGGTTGGCAATCAATTACATTACATAGGGAAGCCTCCACAAGTGTCGCAGAGAGTCTTATATAGACAAAAATAGGGTCACCTAGAGAGATATGATAACTATTCGAGCTTTTTTTAAATGTATTTGCCCTTTTTGTAGGGCAACATTTTGGGTAAGAAAGGCCTATCTCAATTTAATTTATTTTTTGAGAGAAGAAAAAACCTGAGGTAAACAAAGTTCTGCAGTAAGAAAAGGGTTACATCATAGCATTACGTATACTTACTTTTAATAAAAAGATTCGAAGCTACATAATTTTATTTTTGAAGTGAAACCTCTTTGGCGGCGAGTGAAATTTCAAGGTCTTTTATTCGTGACGCTAGGCTAACGTTTTCAATTCATATGAAAATTTAAAAAAATGATTGCCGCTGCCGAGAATTGAACCCCGAACATCGTTGCTTAAGAGTCAGAATATATTCCTTAACGCCACGTAGGTACATGATAAACAGCCAAACAAAATGTAATTACAACTGAACGCGTAACATACTGAAAATAACATAATTAACATTAACATTACATTAACATTAACATTACATTATTAACATAACCGTAACATTAATTTTCATCCTACCAAAATTACGGAAAAAAAAAATAGAAAAATAGCTAAAACAGGAGCAGAACGCGTTCGTGAATAAAAAGAGCGAATTAGAGCTCTTAAGAATGCAGCCGCAGCTGGGTCTACAACTAATGATGAAGGTAAGGTGATTGCAACAACGGCTGAGTTTCAAAATGCATTTTTACGAAACATCAGTGTATTTTGGTGAATCTACAAAGAACCAATCCCCAAAAAACACACTGATGCTTTGTAAAAATATATTTTGGAACTCAGCCATCATCTCAACAAAATTTTAAAGCCAACCAAGTTGATACACTCAACAATCAACGTTCGCTGCCTTATGAGGCCCTCTATCAACATAGCAATTATTATGATCAGGAAGCAGGAGGTAATAATGAACAAGATTTGCCTCTGCTTTCGAAGGCTCCTTCAAAGAGTACAATGCAAATGCAATCCAGCATTCAAAAAGTAACAGTGTTGAGGAGACATTCGAAAGCAAGTAAAACACCAACTGAACTAAAACAAGTACCGAAAATAACTGTTATTTTACAATTTTCAAATGAAAAAAAATTGTCAAAAGACTTTTTCAAATATACCATTATGTTACAAATGTCCTCGGCCTCACGAATATTAAGTCGCTTTTAAATTTGAAACTGATTCTTTAAAAGTTAATTTCTTGCCTAGTATATTTCGAGGAAAAATAAAGGTTACTTTTGACTTTTATTTTATCGGTCAAAAATAGCAGTTATTTATAAAATATCAAGCAATTTGTGTTTTCTTAAAGGCCGCTTGACAGATTGAACTGTTGACACCATGTGTAAAATGTCTCACCGATGAGATGAAAATAATAATATCAAAATTTTTTTATCGGTAAAATGACTTGAACAAATATAAATTACCTGATATTTTTGACCGAAAAAATAAACGGCAGAAAATAACTGTTATTTTTGCACAAAAAAACTATAAGGCACAAAAAACTGTGATTTTTGTCGGAAAAATTAAGAGATAAAAGTTAATATGTGACACTTTCGACAAAAACCATAGCCGGTACGGTCCCTGGATGCAAATATTGAATCAACAAATTATTATTCCATTTCGTATTGATTGAATTTCTTTTCAGATACTTTCTCTCTCTATTTCACACTAAAATCTCATTTATTTCTTACTGTTAAAGAAGTTTCACTTCTGCCACGTGTACCTTGCTACACGCGAGTTTTTTTTAAGTTTTTTCTTTTGCTAGTAATAAAGATCTTGTGAGATAGGGCCTTCCTATATTAACCCTTTACGACTCACGCTCAAATTTTGCTGCCATTTTTAAATAAGCTTATTTGAAACAAAACTTCCAGAACAAACAGATTATTAGGTTCTCCAAAAGGATTCTTAAGATCGCACAGTCGCTTCAGAAGGGCCAAAAAGGGTTAAGGTAAAGATAAACAGACACAGGAAAATACAAGGGATACCCTTCTTTGATCGGGTTGAACATAAGGCTCAATCGTAAGGAAGAACCTAACAAAATTGGCCCGTGTAAGCAAACAATATCGTAAAACCGCGTTCCTAACTACATTCGGCACTGTCAGAATTAGATGTTGTATTGTAAGGCGAGCATTATATTTGGATTTGGTACTGACCGATTTCCATATCCACTAGACTGACCCAATAACCCATTTTGTACCACTGTTGCGTTTTCGTAACATCTACTTTGATGAATATTATAAAAATAACACAAAAAAACCGAGTGGTATTAATGATACACCAAACGATTATTTGATAGTTTCTTCTTAGGCCTATTCAATTTTTTATCGAAATAACTGTTACCAGTGTTGCAAAGTTGCTATCACAAAAAACATACATTTTTGCGGGCTCTGCAAAAATAGTCAACTAATTTTGAACTACACTGAGAAAAAACACATACCTTGCTCCGGTAAAAAATTTCTCTATTTTTGATAATAACAATTTTCTCTTTTTCAAATAAAATTTTCTTCAATTAGAATAAATGTTCACATTTTTGTAGAAATATTTCTTTACTTCTAGAAAATGGAAACATTTCAATGTCTCTAATAATGATAAGTATTTTTCTCGCACAAACAATTTCTCATTTATAGAGAAATTTTATTGAAAATGAAAAACTTTTCTTATATTTTGATAAAAAATTCACTATGAGAAGTATTTTCTTCAATAAAAACAAATATTTTCTCAAAAAAAAAAGTATTTTTCTCAAAAAAAAAAGTATTTTTCTCAAAAAAAAAAGTATTTTTCTCTAAAAATGATATATTTTTCTATTTCGTGGTAGCTTTTTATCATTTTTAGAGAATTTTTAGTATCGCAATTAGAGAATAGCATTCTCTGGAGCAAAGTCTATATCATTTTTCTCTAAATATGATGCCTTTTTTATCATATTCCGAGACACTTTTTTCTGAGTGTACTTTTAATTTATTTTATTTGTTTGGAAAAATATCGCAAAACATGTTTTTAAAATTGGTATTCGAAATCAGGTTTTTTTATTTTATTTATTTTTCTATGATCGGAAAGTGCTTTAGTGCTAACACATAAAAATTTAAAACGATATCTAAACGGAATCGAGTAGCGGTACAAAATGAGTTAAGGTTAAGATAAGATGATTGCTCCATAATGATACCACATGAATCTACTCCACATTTCTCAAAAACGGTCATGAATACAGATAGAACTGAAAATAACATGA
Source organism: Tetanocera ferruginea (assembly GCA_958299015.1). NCBI lineage: Eukaryota > Metazoa > Arthropoda > Insecta > Diptera > Sciomyzidae > Tetanocera > Tetanocera ferruginea. Next base: position 43,845,568 of record OY282640.1, read on the forward strand.
AATAGTTGCTTGACTATAGAAGAATGCTTTTTTTTCTTCTACAGAAAAGAACCTTTGTATTGAGCAAATGCAATACAAAATACCCCCTTCCGCATTCCTGTGCCTGCAACAGAAATCATCCTGCCTTTTTAAGCAAGCTCTGCCATTCCCAGTCATATCTTAATGCTCGGTGGACCAGGTAAATGTTTAACTTTTAAGGCATCTCGTTAAGAAGCGAGCAACAAAGGGCTGCTGGTAATGTTAAGAACAATCCTCTGAGGAATTTTGAACTGCTTGTCTTTCCGTAAAAATTTAGATATCACTATTCGATACAGTTGGCAGCATGAATGAGTACATGTTTGAACTTCTTGCATTTCTAAGCGCAAAAAAGAGTAATAAAGAGCAAATCGGAAATTTTTTTTTTCGATAACTGTATATATCATACAGCTATTTAGCTAGGTTAAAATCCTCTATTACTCTGAACACGTCTGAAATTCTGTTGGTTTTTAAAGTAACCATAACTGATGTATTTTTAAATTAATAAATTCGAATTCTTAAAATAAAATCTTGAAAAAACAGCACACACGTCAACATCTGTGGAATTGTGCAGCAAAATATTTGACATACTAGCTCACAAACGAAAAGCTCGCTATGAACCGTGAATCTATTCCTTTTAAACTTCCGCGCACTCTAGCTACAGGCGGGTTACGCCAATTTTTTACAGTATTCAAGCTCAAAGTAAGTCTGACGCTTGACAGGCGGCCTCTGGTGCCCACACGTGAGCCTGGCTGACTGACTATGGCCTGCCAGCCTGCCAGCCTGCCTGCATACCTCCTGTGTTGTTAGGAGCACTCAACAGCGTTTGCGCCGTGGCTACCGCGTGTGCTCAGTAGTTGTTGTTTATAATGAACACAGCTATTTAAATATATTGTTGGAGTTAACATTTATGATTCATTCATTTACACGCGCTTGGTACCCACAACAACAATAGCAAAATAATAATAATAATATCTAGACAAATGTACAGACTAACAGACAGACAGATAGACCGATGGGGTGACGGACAGACAGACAGACATCGATGGATACAAATAAATAAAAATTAACAAATGTTACATTTTGCAGGCAGTCAGTCAGTCAGTCATTCCGGCATTAAGCCTTTCCGCCAGGCATTCAGTCAGTTCCTCCGTTTGTCGTGTTATAATTCAAATGGAAATCTAATGCAGGCCATACATACATACATTCATAGATATTTATGTTTATATGTATGCATCCATGTTAATATAAATATATGTCATTTCAAAGTGTGTCTCTCGGTAGGCAAGGGTACGGGCAATATCTACAATTAGTTGCTGATTCTAGATAAATCCAGGTGTTCGTTCGATGTTTCTTTTATAACAATTTTTATTTTATTTTTTTTGTTTTTTTTTTGTTTTTGTATTTGTAGATATTTTAGTGTTCATTCTTTTCAGTTTGCGCAGCTTTGGGATTTGCTTAATGCAGTTTTTTATTGTTATCGTAGTTTTGTTGTTTCTGTTGCTTTTGTCAATGCGCTGGCTGGTATGTGCTATATATGTATATGCCGGCTTGAACAGGGTTAACAAAATACTAATTCATAATTGTAGTTGGAATTTTATGCTAGTTATAGTTTGCTTGTTAACATTTTTTAATAACTTTATTAGTTCGGCTGCAAGTTATGTGTTTGTAAGCATGCTTAGTTTGATATTGAAGTTAAAAAAATAAAATTATTATTAAAATTATAAAATTTTAAAAAAGAAGATCTAAATAAGAGGTTTATTAAAGAACAAATAAAAATATGTTAATATTGTCTTAAGACTACAATCTAAGATAAATCTAAATTCTTATAAATCTTGGTCTATACAAATTTATACAGAAAAACAACTGAAAAATATATAAAAATTCTATCGAAAATTCTTCTTTGATGGTTATAAGAAGACTTAAGAAAATTTAAAAAGAAAACAACGAAAAGTGGAACCACCCGAAACTAATAGACTGAACACATTGCGCACGACAAGCGACAATAATGAACACAATAGCAGCAAACTTCAACAACAAGTGTTTTTGGCATTGAATAATTATTTGATGAAATATATTTATTGAAGTTGTAAATAAATTTGTAATAAGCAAACAACTAAAAACAAATCCACCGAGCAGCCAGCACGAAAAAAAAAACAATGACAAGTTGTAAAGAATGGAAGAAATATCCTTTTGTCGCATGTCAAATTAGAATTAAATTGAAGCCGACGACAACGACATTCGATGTCACACAACAATGTCGTCGCAGTCTCCAAAATTTCGTTCCATAAGAAATACATATTAATTTAAAGTGACCAGTGATGCTATAAGAGATTTTCAAAAGGTACCTTTTTGAATGAGAAAAACGTACTTCTTTAGTCAAAACCGTACTTTTTTGAAAATCATTACAAAAAGCTCTAAAGAAACGCCATATCAGCTTAAAGTTAAAAAATAACGTTTTTTAAGTTAGTATAACGGTTAGCTTTTTTCGAACAGTTGTTTTAATGAGCCTAAATTAAGAGCAAAAGCGCCCTTCCGCTGCACTTTTATGTGGAAGGCATGTTGTTGTCTTAATAAAATAATGGACTTTTTGAAATATGAAATGGAAAATTACAAAATTCAAAAGTGTAAAAGTGTTTTGAAAAAAAGGCGTACTTTCGTACTGATGGTACTGAAAGTGTACCCCAAAAGGTACAATTGTACCGCTTGTAGCATCACTTTAAGTGACGATTAGCGCTCGTCGCTTGTCGTGTGCAATGTGTTCAACATATACGAAATACATGCAAATTTAAAGTGAAATTTGGCGTTCGTCGCTTATCGTGTGCTATGTGTTCAAGCTATAAGAAATACGTGCAAATTTAAAAAGATATTTGGCGTTCGTCGCTTGTCGTGGACAATGTCTTTAGGCTATGAAGCTTATACCAAGATTTAAAAAACCGATTTAAATTTTTGTAACCTTTTCGGCCGCCCAAAATGATGTACAATTTTTAAAAATTTCAACCGCTTTGTTTTATGGAAATAAGTCATTCCATTTTGCTTAAAATTTTTATCAAAATGGATATTCAAAGTAAAAAATACGATTTTTTTTTCAGATAATCATCAATGAAAGCTTAAAGCCAATAAAGTGGGTTTGCTAATTTTCTGTATCAGGTGGCAGAAATAGTTCCTATAAAAAAATAATAACATTTGTAAGGGGAAATCAAACATAACAGAGAGCAGAAATTGAAGATTTTTCCAGATTTTCGTTTTTTTTGTAACTTCGTTATACATAAATTTATGTTCTGCACGGTTAAAAATTTTGGACTAGTTTTTAATCCAAATTTTGGTTTAAAGGAATTTTTAATCCTAAAAGTACTATTTTTTATTCCATATTTTAGTTTAATTTTTTTTAATCTGAAAAAGTTTAAGTTTAAGACTTTTTTTGAATTACAATAGCTGAATTACAATGCAGCAGTCGCAGTGGCAGCAGCGAAATTTAAGCTAAATATAATTCTGAATGTTGTTAAAGCATCCGGAATTTATATTTAATTAAATGAAACAAATTGTTTATTAAAATCTGAACCAAAATATTATTATATACATTATTACAGTAAGCAGTGTTTAAGCCTTTGTGGATTAAATAGTAATCCCTTTCGGATTACAATATTTTAAACTTTTTTGGACTAAAATCTAATCCTTTTTGGATTATAATATTTTAAACTTTCTGTGGATTAACAATTATTCCTTTTTTGATTAAGAAACTTTAAACCTTTTGCGGATTAAAAATAAATCCTTTTTGGATTGAAAAATTTAAAATTTTCCATTGGATTAAAAAATAATCTTTTTTTGGTCGTGTCCTATATGTAATCCAAGAAAGTTTAAAATTTAGTCCAAGATTTTTAAACGTGTGGGTTTTTCAATTTTATTAACTATTACCTACATATTTTTTGAGATCACGCATTGAGAGTATGAAAACGGATTTTCAAAATGGCGGGTCCAATGTTGAAATGAATATTGAAATGAAATTTTTAAATTTTATCGATTTTGAACTGAAATTTGTGAATATATAATATATTTGGGGTCGCTGAAAACCAATTTAAGATCAGATTTTAAAAATCCAATATTGCGGACAAAATTTTTTTATGGCAGATTCTGAATAGTGTGTATTGGTTTTTAAAGTCTTCGATTATGAATCTGAGCTAAAATTTGAAAAATTCAAAATGGTGAATCCAATACGGTGGATCATATTTTCAAATTTTATCGAGTTCGAGCAAATAAAATATTTGAATTTGTTCAAATTCAACTTAATAAGCTTTAACCCTTATTCGGCACACTTCTCTTGTATAACGTGCTCGGCACACTGGTTTCATATGCACCCCAGTTACAAAAACAAAGTCTTCAAAAATAAAGTATGGAATTTTTGGCTTGATATTTTTTAAGCCTCCTCAAAGAGCGTTTTTAAATAAAATATAAGTTTCTAGGCCAAAACATTCATTAAGTTAATAAAGATATCGTTAAAGCCTCAAAATGTATATTTTAAGACAAAATAAAAAAAAAGAGCGGAGTGTAAATGATCCCAGTGTGCCGAATAAGTATTAAAGAAAGCATGTCAGACAATAAAAAAAATAATTAAAATAACAAGTTTGAACAAATTTTTGTTCACTTCGGTCCAAAAAGTGAACTTATATTTTAGACAAAATATAATAGGTCTGTTTCCGTACGCACTTCAAGTAAAGTTCGAGTAATAGAGAGTTATTTGATAATCTGTCAAAATGAGAAAATTTGCCAAAAAGTATGGAAACGGTTTCAAATAAGTTTCAAGCACAACAGCTGTTTTTTGAAAACAACAGAATTTAATTGCTTTGTTTTTGTATTTAAAACACTTTCGTTTGCATTTATTTTGGTTATTTTAACTATTTTTATTAATTTTCTAACCAATTGCATACATTTTGTTCGCAATACAATGCAACAATTTAATTTTATCACTTTGACAATCAGCTGTTTGAAGCTCGAGATTCGTGCTCGAAGAAATTTTTAAAGTAAAGTTCGAGTAATAGAGAGCCACAAAAACTGTCGTTTTGCTTGTTCTTATTTCTCTCTCGTGCTGGAAAAATGTATAAAGAAACGCATGCGAGTAACTTCAAGTTACTTGAAGTGAGTATGGAAACAGACCTGATAAGTTCAACACACAAGCTTATTCATTTTGTGGTTTAAAAAGTAAACATAAATAAACGGCACGTTCAATTTAATTTAAGATGCAATTTTTTATTATGAAATCATGTGTGAAATAATGCGTAATTTAAATAGTCGCCTTGAAATCGTTTTCAATCTAGTCTAGTCTAGTCTTTTTTGGTAATTTTCGAGCAATTTCTACCGAAAATTACCAAAATCGTTTTCAATCTAGTCTAGTCTAGTCTTTTTTTGTAATTTTCAAGCAATTTCTACCATTTCGGAAGCTTTCTCGAACATAACTTATCGAATGTTGGTTTTTAAGTGCTTTAAATTTGCATGTATGTTTCAATGGGCCAATAGTTTTGTTTTTTTAATTTCGCTCTATTTGGACTATATTCCGTTAATTTATATAGTATACCATAGCAACAAATAAATATGAAAGCAGTCTGTTTTTGTTGCGATTGTTAAATCGGTACAAAAAGGTATAAACGTGTAACGTTAAAGACCACATATTTTGGCTCCTAGAAGTGCAAAACAACATTCTGTTGTCATTATTTCGATTTGAGTCATATTTTATGATACCTATACTTTGATATAGGGGCATCTCCCAAAAAAGGTCCACCATAAGTGAAGAAAAACATTAAAATAAAGCACTCTAACAGCTTTTAACTTTATTTTTTTTTATTTGGATTAGTATTACTGCTATGTAAATTGAATTCAACTTATTATGATGTGTTTTTATTAAAATTTATAATGAACATCTTTACTGTATTTTACTACTGTGGAAAAATTTGTCGCGTCCGTATTCCTGCTATATCTATTTAAAAAAAGATAATAGATAATTCTTATATTTTATAAGTGTACGAAGAATAGTTATCTTTTGACCTCCATTAACATGTATATTATATATAAAAAAAAAGTTCTCAAAATTAGCTAAATTTTGCATATTTCTATACGAGCTTAAAAACACTTCTATTTTTTGTCGCGTCCGTTCCATTGAATGATTGCTTATAACTTTGTACTAATTTGTACTAAATCTCGCCAATATTTTTATAAAATGCATCACTCTTTCGTCGCGTTGGAACACTTAAATACATATCGGCTCATTTTGTTTCTTTCTTGTTTTTCGAGTAATTAAAACCGTGCGAATGTCGCGTCCGTGCCACTGGGAGATGCCCATATGTGGTTGTTTTATTTAGGTTTTTTTATTTCCAATTTCGTTATTTTTTTAAAAACGCTGATCTACCTTGAAACGCAGTTCCAAAAAACTGTAACGTTAAAGACCACATACAACTGGTTATATCTTCAAAACAACAAAAGCATGAAGTAAATTTTGTTCATATAAAATGCAAGCCTTGACGACTTCTTTCATGAGCATTGATTAGAGTCCCCATGAAATGTATACAATTTGGAAAAGTGATAATATTGTACTCTCCCCGCGCATTTTCTTAGAATGCTAATGGGTGCCAAAAATAATATATGAAAAATAACCATATCTAGTGGAAAAAGCCAGTCGATTTGGGGTTTAACTCAAAATTTTCTCAAAAACTCTTATAACATAATTGCTTCATAACTTTTAAATTAAGCGTGTGAGGTGGATTGTGACCAGACAACTTTTCAAATCCAGACGAGAGAAAATTTATCGGTAGTTCGGTATTTATTTAATATAATATAATTCCCTAGAAATGTGAATGAGGACACTTGAGTTGTTTAAAAAATTTAATAGTACTATCATTTTAAAATTTCAATAAAACAAAAAACTTAAAAATTTTTTATATTATTTTGTCGATTTGTAGTAAAAATTACAAAACATTTTCTCATACCTAGCTACTTTGGTTTTTGTTTTTAATTTAAGGTATTTTATAAATATTTAGATTTGAACATTTTAACTTGCATGATTTCAGTGTCTCAATATTAATGGTTACTTACTTTTCTAAATTCTGTCATTACTTTTTAATGACAATTAGGCTATAAAAGCATTCACAAGTACTTCAAGAAATCATTAACATTCGGAATTCAGAGTCGAAATTATTTTGTCGATACTTTTTGACAAATTGATTTTAGCTAATTTTGAACATATGCTATTTTTTCTTTAATTTTGAACATTTGCTTGAATACGCTACGATAAGTAACGTAAGGGGGAGAATTTGAACAACAAACCCTCCAAATAAGTTGATCTGTATTTTCTACAATTGAATTTTTTTCAATAACCACTGTCATAAAGGGTGTTTTTTTATGAGGTTTTTTTTTCAATATGGATTACTCTATTATCTGACAGTTGTTTTGACAGTTTAAAGTGACGTCTCTACTCAGTATTATTTGGCAAATCATCATGAATAGGTTAACTCCAGAACAACGCTTCCAAATCGTGGAAATTTTTTTTTCAAAAACAGTGTTCAATTAAAAATGTTTATAGAGCATTTCGTGAATTTTATGGTGCACATATTTGTCCGTCTGAGACCACCATAAAGAACGTAATTAACAAATTTCGGTCTACATTTACTCTTTCGGATGCAAAGCCACCGAGAAGAATGAGAAGAGTGCGTACAGAAGAAAATATTGCTGTCGTTGAGGCCAGTGTCGAAGAAAACGACAATTTATCGATTCGTCGTCGTGCGCAAGAAGTTCGAATTTGTCCATCGACTTTATGGAAAATTTTGCGTAAAGATTTGGGTTTGGTGTCATACAAAATTTAATTGGTGCAAAAATTAAAGCCACACGATCATCTAATGCGCCGTGAATTCCATAATTGGTCGCTTAATCAATTAGACGAAAATCCAATTCAAATGGTTGAATGGATATGTCAACAAGCAAAATTGCCGTATTTGGAGCAAAGATAATCCACATGCCGTTCAAGAATTACCAATGCATCCCGATAAATGTACTGTTTGGTGCGGTCTATGGGCTGGTGGAATCATCGGTCCTTATTTCTTTAAAAATAAGGAAGGACGACGCGTTATCGTGAATGCAAATCGATACAGAACCATGATCAATGAATTTTTGTTGCCAAATCTTCAAGACATGGATGTGGACGAAATGTAGGGCGAAACAATTGACTTATTGAAAGAAAATTTCAACGACAACATTATTTCGAGAAATGGACCGGTAAATTGGCCTTCGCGTTCGTGTGATTTGACGCCACTTGATTATTTTTTGTGGAGATACGTGAATTCATTAGTTTATGTGGATAAAACAGCAACGATTGGCGCATTGGAAACCAATATTCAACGTGTCATTGCTGAAATACGCCCTCAATTGCTTGAAAAGGTAGTCGAAAATTGGACCTCCAGAATGACCTTTGTGCAAAATAGTCGTGGTGGCCATATGTCCGAAATTATATTTAAATGTTAAATGCCAAGAAATTATCTACCAAATAAAAAACTTTTTTGGCCATTTCATAATTTGCCATGTGTTTTATTTAAATTTTAAATCAGCAAGCTCTTAAAACAACACCCTTTATATACATTTGGAAGAGAAAGAAGTAAAGAAACTCTAAAGTCGGTCTAGGCCGACTATGAAATACACTAAACCCACTTTTCAAAAACAAAAAAAAATTTTATTGTAAATGGGCGTGTCCGTGGGCGGATGAAGCCTATATTTTATATGCATTTAAATGTTGATGAAAATTTACACATACCAACAAGTTTTATTCCTGTAGCTCACAGTTAATGCCTTTATTATGCTTTCGCTATGGGAGGTGGGCGTGTTCATGGACGGATTACTCCCAATTTTTGAACACACTTTAGTTTTGGTATAAAAAGCATGCATACCAAATTAAATTTCTCTATGACAAACATAACCTTGTTTATTGAGTTTTAATCTTTTTGGGTTGTATGGGAAGTAGACGTGGGCGTAGGCGGATGACGTCCAATTTTCAAAACCATATTTTTCTTGTCATAAAAAACATACATTTTTAGCTCTGTAGGTTAAACAGAGGCTTATTTATTGCGTTTTCAATTTTTTGGTTGTATGGGAGATGGGCGTGTCCGTGGGCAGATGATGTCCATTTTTCAAATAAATCTTTGTTTTATTATAAAAAACATATGTGTCAAATTTTAGCTCTGTAGATTAAACAGAGGCTTATTTATTGCGTTTTCAATTTTTGGGTTGTATGGGAGGTGGGCGTGTTCGTGGGCAGATGATGTCCATTTTTCGAAGATATTTTTGTGTTGATATAAAACACATACATATCAAATTTTATTGTTGTAGGCTTATTATGAGCTGAGTTATGCAGTTTTCAATTTTCGCGATGTATGGGGAGGTAGACGTGTCTGTGGGCGGATGATGTTCATTTTTCAAAGCAATCTTTGTTTTCAAATAAAAAACATATGTGCCGAATTTTAGCGCTTTAGGTTAAACAGAAACTTATTTATTGCGTTTTCAATTTTTGGGTTGTATGGGAGGTGGTCGTGTCCATGAGCGGATGACGTCCATTTTCCTAAAACATCTTTGTGTTGGTATAAAACATTTTACAAATTTTATTGTTGCAGGCTTATTATTAGTGTCCGACCGAAACCAAAATTTTGGCCGAAACCGAAACCGAAACCGAATTTCGGCCATTTTTGTAATATTCGGCCGAAACCGAAACCGAAACCGAAACTGAAAGTCTGCATACAAATTTGTTTTTAAAAACATTTTATTTTTTTTTTTAAATTTAATTAAAAGCTTTCAAAAACAAAACAATTCAAACAGATAATAATAACGTATACATACGATAAATATTCTTTGAATATTAAAGTTCAACTTTAAAATAATAAATAAAGAGATAATTTTTAACACCACTTTAAGGAACTTTTTAGTGTTTAGAGTTATTCGGTTTCGGTTTCGGTTTCGGCCATATTGATGCCGAATAGCCGAAACTGACTAAAAGGGCCGAAACTGGCCGAAACCGAAACCGAAACCGAATATTCGGTCGGACACTACTTATTATGAGCTGAGTTATGCAGTTTTAAATTTTTGCGTTGTATGGGAGGTAGGCGTGTTCGTGGGCGGATTCCAAAAATATTCAATAGTGCAGATCTTTGGGTGCATGTGACCATGTGTACCAAGTTTCATCCAATTATCTCTACTCCTTCTTCTTATCCTGTGTTTACGGACAACACACAGACGGACGGACGGACGGACAGACGGACATGAATAGCTCAACTCACGAGGTGACGCTGATCCAGAATATATATATACTTTGCTATACCGGACTCGCTTCGTTCTATGCGTTACAAACGTTTGCACAAAGTTAATATACCCTCACCTGAAAACGTGTTACACGCGATCACATGTATTTTAGAAATTTTATAAAATTCACGAACTCAAACTACACGTGAATGCTAAATATGAAATACATGTGTAGTTGCTGCACTTGTATTTTACATGGATTATATGAATTTTGGTTACTAAAATCTTAAAGTAGTTCACATTTTCCTTCTTTATGTACATTAAATTTATGTATTTTTGCCACTTATCTCATGAACTGTTCTTGTTCTCCGCATATTTGTACATGCATTTATTCACAAAATATATGAATGATTCATTATTTTTCTTATATTTTTCATGGCACTTATCACAATTTATGAAATTTTAGCATTAGACTTATGAACTATTCATAATTTCTCGTTTTTAAGTTAGTGTATTTTATACATTGATATATTGAATAGTTTATGTGACTCATGTAATTGGTTACTGTATCAAAATTAATGAATATGATTCATGTAGATCATGAAAAAATTAATTATTATTGTGTACTTTTTGGTTCAGTGTGTGGTACACTTTATTTTACGAATGTAATAATTTTCATTTTTTCATGACGTGACAATTGTTTAATTTTCAGGACATGCTGCTTGTTTGCAATCAAAACTATTTTACGGATTCACGTGTTCTTGACTTTTACGTATCTTGATGTCAAGAGTCATTGGAACTATTTTTGAACAATATTGACTCGTATAGGATGAAGGATCATTTTCCTTCAAGCAATAGTTTGACCGAATAGTGTGGTGACCGTGGCATGCAGGTTAAGTGTGTGGCTTAGCATGCTCGGAGCCCGAGTTCGATCCCCAGTCGTGGCGAAAAAGTTTTTTCAATAAAAAAATTTTTCTGATCGGTCACCAGCTCTCTGCAGACAATGGCAAACCTCAGAGAGTAAATAATGCCATGTAAAGTTTCTTGAGAACATGAGCCGTTCGGAGTCGGCATAAAACATGTAGGTCCAGTTCTCGGTCAATTGTGTGCAAACGTTTATAACACACACAACACAATTGATCATAAGAAGCTCGGTCAAAGTCCTTTCAAGGGCTGAAATGGCCAATTTGTTTTTTTTTTTTTTGTTTTAATAGTTTTGAACAGCTACAATTTGCGTCATAGAATTTACTGAGGCGATTGATTACATTGGATTGACCATAGAATCATCTTTTTTTTGTCCAAGGACTCCATGGAATCTTAAAAGTTCCAATGACTGTATAGTCTGACATTAGAGCGCATTTTGCCTCGGGAAACCCTAATCGCGCAAATTGCAGCTGGTCGAACCCATTGGCCAGAGAATAATTTATTTATACTATAGGAGTCAAGGTAGTTCCATGACTCTTGGAATCTATGTTATTAACTAAGATATGAGAAAGTTAAGAAAAGGTGAATGGATGTACACGCGACAAGTGGTAAAATTTATGACCAAACCACAGACCATGCCCAAGAAACTAGCATCTAAGATAGCTTTCAAAAATGGGCATTTTGAGATAAGTGATAACTCTGACGTTTTTCATAATCAAGACTCTTGGAAACGTTATCACAAACTGCAATTCAAAATTATTTTTTTTCAATCATGGGAAAATTTTAAATAATATAGCAGTTGATATTTATCTGCTAATTATTATATATATTTGCAGTTGAAATGCCATAAAATGAAAGGGTTTTTCTAGTTCTAGTTCTTACCTCTAGACAGCTCAAAGGAACAAACATATTTATTAAAATCCCAAAATTGGTACTTAATTTTATTGCATAGATAGCGCAATTCTTTGAAGTGTTATCAGCATTCTAACGGTCTTCTTCTTCTTTTTTTTTTTAGAGCTGGCCTCGTATTAATTTAATTAGACGCCATCCATAGCTTAAATTTTAATACCCAGCCTATATTTCCCTGACATACAAATAAAAAAAAAAAAAACCAACAATACAAAACAAGCCCAAACTAAACGACTTATTTACCAATTATTTGTACGTATTAATATAAAAAAACCGCAGCGCTAACAAAACAACATTAGTAGGTAATAAAATAAAAGTGAGTAAAGAAAAAAAAAATAGGAAAAAAATTAATCATACCAACTACAAACGAAATTATAAAAAATCACTCCCATGACTTTAATTACAATTTAATATTTACCAGCTCATAGCACATTATTATCGCTTAGATACACAATCACATACTTACTAGATACCGATACTAGAGACCCAAGAGACACAGCAAGCATACATATAATAACGACTTTAGTTCTTCTTCTTTGTTCTGTTGCTGTTGTTGTTTTTTATTACCTCTAATTATATTTATTTTTTGGAGCTTAAATAAATTTACTTTTAAAATTCTCAATAACATTTTAATTAAATTTTAAACCTTGTCAACTAAATTAACTAAACTATGGGTAGCTTTACGCCCAGCATATAAGCACACCATGTCCCAATCGGCCTAATATGTAAAGCTTTATTGGTTTTATTGTTTTTTTTTTTTTTTTTTTAAGCACTTTAGTAAACATTTTTTAACGTCATATACAAATTTATAAATAATGTGCGATTCTTGCTGCTTTGAATTTAAACCGTGCAACCCAAACATTATCAAGTTTTATGTTTTTTTTTTCTTTTTATACGTAATTATAAATTGTAATGCAAGACGATAGCGTTGCCGTCGCTAAATAAACATTAACTTCCGATTAAGATATACAAATTATAGTTAAACAAAAATCATGATTAAGTTAACCAAAGGCGTAGCCGGTCTGTAGATAGAAGTGAGATATGTTTTTTATTTTTGTGTTTTGTAGTATGGGAATCTAACTCATGTGAAGATAAGCAAGTTGATGAAGATCCTTTTTATAGATTTAAACCAGTTTTATGGTTAATTTTTACATGATTTCAAAGTAATGTTTAGATAAAGATGAAGTTTAAGATATTAAAAATTTAGCATAGCGAGTGGTTTAAAGCATTAATAGGCTTTTCAGAGATCTCTTGCGGTCAGCTCTCCTTGCAAGGTTAAGCAACCTCTATAAAAATAGTAGTCCAACGGAAATTTTATACCAACTAGTTAGTTAGGAATTTCACGAAAAATAAAGCATCCTGCACTTGTAAACAAAAATTTCTCATTTTTACTTTTTTATTTGTATTTACAGGTACCGGTGCCGACCAATGGTTTATTATATGACCACCTTATCTGGACCAAACCTGCAGACGTAAAATTCTCAAAGACGATATACCGTTTAGTTAGCCTATATGTCGTCTCTGGGCAAATAACAAGAATAATTAAAACTCGAAGTTGTTGTAAAGAATTTTTAAAACTGATTTTGTGTTTTTGTTCATGAGCTGAGTGCACTCATATATGAGTCTGTGTATAGAGCACAGCCGTTTTTATGCAACTGTACATGATATCAGTCCGCTCAAACATCAGGTCATGAATGATCACACTGTATATGTAATTATTCACAGATATTGGAATCGTTAGTTTTCGCATCGCCTTAAAAGAACAGTCTTAATATGCAGCTGAACGTTAAAAAGTTAAGAAGGCACTACCTTCAAAAAAATTCCTAGAGCTTCCAAGTCCCAATGGAGTTAATGAATAAGTAATAAGTGACGTGCGATATCGTTTCGTGCAGGACTTTAAAATAAGCCAAGAAATGTTTTAACACAGTTTATACGTTGTTTTTTTTTTGTGGAGACCGACTCGCCTTAAAGAGGGACATAACATTCGCAACAGAGAAAAAATACCTTTTTTTAAAACTTCTCATAACTCATAGCCCATCCACAATGACGACAACGGGCGACGGACGACAGGCTTCCACTCTGCCGTTGTAGAGAAATTTCGGGCGACTTGAATTTTTTAAACGCAACAACAACAAGCTACAGCAGAAAATGCTAGTGAAATCAGCAATATTTTTTCAGGTTATTGAATTGAATTATATTATTTAATAAATTAAATTATTTAAAAGTTTAAAATTAAATATATAAATTAAACATAGAAACGAGCACTCGAGCAGCCAGCACGAAAAAAACACGAATGTAAACATTGGCTAAATTTCTTTTTGTCGTCTGTTTTCGTCGGCAAATTAGAATTAAATTGAAGCTGGCTACAGCGACATTTGATGTCGGGCAACAATGTCGTCGCGATTGTCTCCAAAATTTCGTCCCATAAGAAATACATGCAAAATAAAAGTGACGTTTGACGCTCGTCGCCCGTTGTCGTCATTGTGGATGGGCTATCAGTCAAACAAAAATATTTCCAAAATTTTTTTTTTTATTTTTGTAGAGAATTGAACATATTACAAGAAAAATAAATCAAAAAAATATATTTTTCACTCCAACATGGTTTTTTAGAGCTCCAAACTGGCGGCAGAAAAAAAAGGGGCCTCCTGGTTGCAGCGCTGGGAGTCGCAAAAATTGTCCGATCTGGAAAAAAATAACTTTTTCAAATCTTAACAAAATTGGTTATCGTATGAAAGGAGCTATTTTTTAAATTTTTTATCAATTTGTGGGTAATGTTCCAAATTTGAAAGTATTTTTTCGAAAAAAATATTAACTTTAAAAATTCATAACAAATCGAAAAAAAATTTAAAAAAACTTCTGTCATACGATAGCGAATCAAGTTTAAAAAAATACAAAAAACAAAATTTCGTCAAAAAATGAAACTGCTAGTGCCGCAAGCAGTACGAAAAACATGGTTTCGAGATAAACGCGTTCAAAGATTGTGAACAAAGAAAAATGCAAGGAAAAATAAAAATGCGCGCTCACTAATCCGGCTTATTGAATTGAACCCGTAAGAATTTTTCCGTGAAATTTTTTTTTCTTGGAATCTTAAGTATATTTACTAAAATACAAAATTATAAAAAATTGTCGATTTCAAAAACCGGCCAATGTCATGTCCCCCGTTAATGTACACAAGATGTATGAATTTTGGTTACAAATGCATCAAGTAGTTCACACTTCCATTGTGCTCCAGCGCTCCAATCGCTCCAGCGAGCTTTTCTGAGAGTCTTCCGGGTATTGCCGAATGTAAGCAGTTGAGGCCATACAAGCGATTTGCTGGGAGGATCCGCCAACGAATTGCCGACAGGAGTTTTAATGCGATTTGACTGGAAGATTCGCAGAGGCATCGCCGAGAGGAGTCTTAGGCGATTACAATATGACATGGTCAGGCCGATCGATTGATGTGAGCAGTATAATCTTCAAGTTGATACCGTTCTTACAAAACATTTTGAGGACAGATTGTGAGGCCTCTTTTCTTTTTTTTAGGAAAGTGGAGGATTCTGCGGTTTTGGAGGTGGAGCTTCAAAAGGTAAAAAATAGAAATCTCCGGTAAAGATGATTTGACTGGGGAGATATGTAAAAGCGTATGGAAGAACATTCCTGAATGCTTGGAAGACATGTATGGTAAGAGCTTAAGCATGGGAATCTTTTCTGACGTGTATAAAAGGGGAGGATGATTGTACTTTTGATGTTATGTCATGGACTGGGGAGTAAAACTCGGTCATACCACAGCATACAAATATCAAAAGATATTTAGAAAAGTACAGGAATGGGTCATGGTGGAACAGCTCTATAAGACAACGAAACTTCTTAGGTTTGCGGTAGGCAATTTGGTTGAAGATGCTCCAAATACGCTTTTTGGCTGATTTATTGATTTTATATGAGCTTTTGACTATCTTTGCTGGCATAAAGTTTACACCTTTTGAGTAGAGGGTGTTGGAGCGCTAGATAATTAAGCTTTAATAAAGATTTTTTTCCTACACGGTAAAAAATTTTGGACTAGTTTTTAAGCCAAACTTTGGTTTAAAGGAATTCTTAATCCTAAAAGTACTATTTTTTATTCCATATTTTAGTTTAATTTTTTTTAATTCGAAAAAGTTTAAGTTTAAGACAATTTTTGGACTACAAATTTGCATTAAGGTAGTATTTTCAGGAAAAAATATTTATGTTATTTAATAGCTGAATTACAATGCAGCAGTGGCAGTGGCAGCAGCTGTGTCAGTGGCAGCGGCAGTGATCAGCTGTTTCGTATTTTACTGCCTGCAAATTACAATCTAGCAGTGCACCCAGGGAAAAATGAGGCAAAATTTTTCAACACGGCTCCTGTCAATCTAACATGATAATTTTTACTCACAAAACAACATCAATATTTAAAGACTAACACTGTATTATGCAGTGTTAAAAAATAACATGAGTAAAGTGTTGATTTGGTCATTGCATCAAAAGAAAAGACAGTGCGAATAATGTTGCTGTTGAGCGAATTAAGTGACAAAATGCCCCTTTTCTGAATGTTCTGTTCAGCAGAAGCCATTTTATGTGATTTTGCGCTGTGCACAAACGTTCATTTAACAGACTTGAATTATTATGTAAAGTGTTAATTATTAACATGACTGATCGTGTTGAAATTCAATAACATGATTTAGTGTTAAAAAAGTGTTATTTTTACACGATTTTTTTTCTGGGTGTGGCATCGTCAGCATCAAAAGCAGTGAATGTGGAATTTTTCTTAGTAGTTTAATTATTTGCATGTTGGCGGTGAATTTAGAATTAGGGCTAACCTCGGCAGTACTGCTTACTGCCACTGCTGTTATGTAAGTTTCACCATTGAACAACAGTATTCCTAAAATAACATCTGATCAATGCCACTGCCACTGACGCTGCCACTGTCGCATTGTAATTCAGGTATAAGATTGAAAACTACTACTACTACTACAAAATTTAAGCTAAATATAATTCTAAATGTTGTTATAGCATCCGAAATTTATTTTTAATTAAATGAATCAAATTGTTTATTAAAATCTAAACCAAAATATTATTATATTCATTACTACAGTAAACAGTGTTTAAACCTTTGTGAATTAAATAGTAATCCTTTTCGGACTACAATATATCAAACTCTTTTGGACTAAAATCTAATCCTTTTTGGATAATATTTTAAACTTTCTATGGATTAACAATTATTCCTTTTTGGATTACAAAATTTTAAACTTTTTGTGGATTAAAAATAAATCCTTTTTGGATTGAAAAATTGAAAAATTTTCATTGGATTAAAAAGTAATCTTTTTTTGGTCGTGTCCTATATGTAATCCAAAAAAGTTTAAAATTTAGTCCAAGATTCTTAACCGTGTAGTACAGAGAAGCGTGTGTGATAGGTGGAACCACATGGTAGGGATAGATATTTTTCATGACTCTTTGCGGGTTTTATCTTTGGTACACTTATATGTAACCTTATGATGAATCTTAGGCTGCGAACGCTTGCACATCTGTTTCAAGTTCTGTGAATTTTTCGTGCAAGCGAAAAATTAACGTGAAAAGTGACGGTAGCCGTAACTCTTAACATTTAAACGTTTATCAATAGATAGTTTCTTTTGGAATGGGATCAAATTGAATTTGAATTTGTTTAAATTCCAATAATTTAAGAGTTATATTAAGGCGATCACGCTGCTGCGAGACAGAAAGACTTATAATGGTTTTTAACTTTTCTGCAACGCTTTTTATATGTCTGCGACACTGAAAATTGGCTAAATTTTTAATACACGCCAAATTTTAGCGCATTCTTAAGAATTTATATGCTGGCACATAAAGAAATCTAAAAGATTTTTTTTTTTTAGATTTTAGTTTAAAATTAAATCTTTATTAAAGATAAAACAACTTAAAATGAATCCAAACCCAAATCAAAACTGTCGAAGAAACCCACAACGGCAGTTATTAAATAGGGTGTGTATTATAGACGAAACGTTTGACAAGCAGATAAAAACAAAGACAACAACAACAAAAAAAAAATCCTCATAGTAAAGCTGACGACATCTTTAATCCTAAAATTGAAGCTATAACTAAGAAAATACACACATAAACATTGATACACAACCAATATATATATATCGAATATAATAAAGCTATGCTTAAAAATTTCTAAAATAAATCCGTCTACTCAAAAGATTAAAACGAAGGCAGTTAAAGGTAGAGTAAAAATAAATGAAAAAAAAACTCCAGATTAGGAAACAAAAACAAATTCATAAGCAACTAGAAACAAGCACAAAAATGCATATGAATAAGAAGAAAAAAAAAAAAACAAATTAAATTGAAATTATTAAGAAAATCAGTCATCAGTCAGAAGACAAAAAAAAAAATAAAAACGTAAAAAAATCAATCAATTAATAAGCACGAAGAAAACAACTTAAATTGAAATGCATGTAGCTTCAAGATACTTTTATGTATTTGTCGCCTGCGTTTGATGGAGTGAGTGTTAAAGTGAGGCGCAAGCATACATTTTCAAAACGAAAAACAGAACACACCCAAAAACGACACTTTCGTTACCACAAAAAAATTAAAAACCCACCAAAATGAGCAGAAAAAAAAACAAGTAATACTACCAAAATGTATTTATGAGATACATTATTTGCTTGAATGTATCTTTAAGGCGTTACTAAAGTATTAAGACAATCAGTCATCAACAGATATGAACAAAACCAAAACAAAAATAAAAAAAAAAATAAAAATAAAACAAAAAAAAAAATTAAAGCAAGTAAATCATTAAGCCACACCGCAGAAATAAAAAAAAAAACAACTTTGACAGTTTTGAAATTTTCAAATTTCTCTGGCGCGTATCTAAAGTACAGTACACAATAGAGTAAAGTATCTAAATCTGTGTTCGGTGCGGTGCGTATCTGCCGAATACATTTTGAAGTAAAACCAAAGCAATGAAAATATCTAAAGCTGTAGCCTATAATAAATGATGAATGTTATTAGAATCTAGATCGTAATTTGTATGCGCAGATACAATTACAATAACTGGCATTTTATGAGTTTTTTTTTTTTTTTGGGTACAGCTGAGGCTTTGTTGGTTTTAGACACAGGCATGGGAACGAACGGAGCGGTATTAAGGAAAAAACAAAAAAAAACAAAGAAGCAAAAAAGAAAAAAAAAAATAAAACAAAACAAAAATAAAAGCCATTAGAACGGGCATTAATCCTGTTTTCCACCCTTCAAGCCAACGACACAAACACATACTAACACACACTCACACACTCACACACACAGCATTACAACAAGAAATCAAATATTTCTAATTGTAATACAGATACTTATTTTTTATGATTTTATTATTACAACTAGCTATGCTGCATTCTAACAGTAATTGTCTGTCTGTTGTTCTGCCTACTAGCCTTGCTTCCAACAAGTACCACCACATCAAAAAGGGGTTTCGTCACATTCCAGATGCTGGTCGGTCCAAAACGCACAGACAAACCGTTTCAAAGTTTTGTGCGTATGCGTGCGTTTGTCTGGACGCACTGCTGAGGGGGAGTCGTTTGTGTTTCGGTTATTGGCCAAGTGTTCAAAATTTATTTGTTACTAAAACAAAAATTCTTGCATTGCTTTGCTTTGTCAATAATTAATAAAAAAAAATTTATTGCAATTTAACTTGTTTTCTTGCGCTTGTAAAGCAGAAAATAGAATAATCTTTAGAATGCTGTTCACTATTCTAAGACGACGACAACGACAACGACGAATTCTGATTTGTTACAGGTTTTTTGCATTACAATAACTTTTTTTTTCATTTTGCACTTGATCACTTATAAACATGTAAATGGGCGGTAACTAATAAGTGAAGTGCACTGAAAATATTATTTTTATATACTATAAATTCCTCAATTGCTCGCTTACTAGAGTGTTTCGAAGATCTGACCTCGAAATCTGATAACAAAATTAAATAGTTTATAAAAAATCCTTGCAATAGGTTACATTTTTTTTTTGGTAGAACCAATTTTGGCGTTCCACGTATTGTATTTTTGTGCAGTAACTTTTGTACTCTTGACCCACTTATGATTCATTTAAAAAGAAAATTAACTCATCAAACAATTCCTTGGATATAATATAACTAGAACCAGGCCCGAAGCCAAGGGGGGGGGGGCATTTTTGGGATTCAAAAACCCTTTCTATTGGTAACGAAAAGTCGACAATAAATAAATTAAACTGAAACCAATAAAAACATATGTTAATATTTTTCATTAAAAAGAAACAAATTGATAAAAATTGATAAAAAAATTTAAATATTTTAAGCAAAAAATTTAAAATTTCTTATGTCTAAAAAAACCTACTAAATAAACTTGTTTTCAAGGATATGAAAACAGGGGCGAAACTAGCGGTGGTTAGGGGGGTAAGCTACCCCCTAATTTTTTTAGAATTGGCCAAATTGTTATTTTTTGCTGAAATTTGTTTAAAATGTTGATTTTTATTTACACCTAGCGGATGTAACCCGGTGTTACTCGGGGTTGTGCCTCGAGCACAGAAAAAGGACGATTTTCAAAACTGTTTTCAATTTTAAAATTTTTTATATAATCGTTTTTTGGGGTTTTTCCCCCTCCTTCCGTCGAAAGTGTTTGGTCAAATTTCCGTAAAACTGTACCTGCCAGATATGCTGAAAAAACAATGACATCTTCAACGTCTCGATCTGAAGTCGGGTTTCTGAAGAAAATGGTCACCCACACTCAAAAAGAAACACATATCTTTCTCCGAAATTTCTATTTTCTATTTTCGATAATAGCAATTTTCTCTTTTTCAAATAAAATTTTCTTCGATTAGAATAAATTTTAACATTTTTGCAGAAGTATTTCTTCACTTCTAAGAAATGGAAATATTTCCATGTCTTTTATAATGATAATTATTTTACTCGCACAAAAAAATTCTCATTTATAGAGAAAAATTTACTGAAAATGAAAAAATTTTTCATATTTTTTGATAAAAAAATCAACAATGAGAAGTATTTTCTTCAATGAAAACAAATTTTTTCTCAAAAAGAAAATATATAGTCTTTTTCTCTAAAACTGATATATTTTTATAAACAGTGTTAGCTCACTAATCCGAATTAATGATTGCATATCCTGATTCAGATTAAAGAAATATTCGGATTGGTGGATAGGCTATTATTATGTACTAGTTCATTTCCGTCAAAAATAACGGGCCTGTTTCCACTTATTCGATTTTAAATTATTCAAATAATAATTTTTAGTTCCAAATACTTATAAAATACCACAAAGTTAAAACGGAAGTCATAGTAGGTACGACGAAATATGTTTAAAATTTTTTTGTAAAACTGAAACTTTCAGAATAAAAAAAAATTTTTAAGTTTTTGAAGTTTCAATAAATCACAAAACAGAAAATACCTAAAAATATGTTCTGAAATTTTTCAAAAAATCAAGCGTTCCGCACTCACATTTTACGGAATTATGTTATAGTAATAATAATAATAATAATAATTCACATAATATTATATTTGGATATAAAACACCAGTTAGACGCCACCACCATTCTTCAAATGCATGACATTTTTGACGGGCGTGAACCTTAAAATGAACACACCATAAATCGTAGAAAAATCTTCGATTTCGTATTGGACAAACCAAAATTGGAATTGCTTGAGTTAGATACAGCCATAGGCATGTGGGTCTATGGTTCAATTCCAATCAAAAACATGAACGAGTTCGCACTTCCCAATAATGTCTGTATATGTTTAACCAAAATCCGACTGATTTTTTGGAAAAAAAGTGACCACGGATTAAACATGGATCCACCACTATACACCAAAATCGAAGGAACCAGCAAAAGAGTGGGAAGCTCCAAGTGGAAGTGCATCAAAGCAAACGAAGACTCAACAAACGGCTGGAAACGTGTTGGGATCTATATTTTGGCATTCAAGTGTCATTTTTTTCATCGACTATCTGAGAAAAGTAAAAACAATCAGCAGCGGCTTTTATTGCAATTTTTTTGGACCGATTTATCGAAAAAAAAAATCATATTTTTGCAAACAATGCTCCAACTCACAAATCGATCGAAACCATGGCTAAATTGTACGAGTTGCTCTACGAACAACTTCCTTCCCCCTATTCTCCAGACATGATGTCCCGTTGTTTGTGAAATCGCATTTATGCTTTTGTCAAAAAAAAATTTTGAACCTAGAAATTCAATAAATGAAAGAAAAAAATTAAAATTCGGTTTAGCGAGTTGCAATCATTGCGGACTATAGAGTATGCAACGCATCATATATTCAATTCGGATAACTGGATAATTCGGATTACATTCCGTTCGGATTAGCGAGCTGGCACTGTATTTCTCTTTTTCATAGAAACTTTTTTTATCATTTTAAGAGAATTTTTAGGATCGCATTTAGAGAAAGGCATTCTCTGGAGCAAAGTCTAAACCATTTTTCTCTTAATATGATGCCTTTTTTATCAAATTCCGAGAAATTTTTTTCTGAGTGCAGTTTGAAAAGTCATTTCGAGAAAAATGCGCTTAAAGTTTTTCTTAGCATGCATTTAATATGCAATTTTATCTCAAGAAAATTTCAATTTTAAACAATCCTATAAGCATAGGATTAAGCCTAAAAGATAACTATGAACGGATTAAAATCAGTCTTACCATTTGTTTTCATTTTCGCCATCAGGAAACCAAAAACCAACTTTAGACGGCAATTTAATTTCAAGACATATCTAGAACAATCTTCAGTCAACCAATTCACTTTCAGTCGTACCTAAAATGAACTTCAGTAGGCCAAATGTTTATGACATATAGTCAGTCGTGCCTCAAACCAACTTTAGTCAATTTATTTTAATATTTTGCTCGGAAATACATATCGTCGGCCAAACTCTAAAAAGACATAATTCAAAATTATTTAATGCTAATGGAGGCGAAAAAAAAACCTGTTCATTATATATATGAAGCTCATACTCATACTATAATGTATTATTTTAAACGTTCTTTAGCCATTTTTTTTTTCATACAAACGTTAAAAACAAAATAAAAGCATAGATCGATAATTCCACGCATAACGCAAAACTTTTTTTCAAAAATTGACCTCATGGCTTTCGATTTGTTTTATTTTTGGGCTATAGATTCCTTTTAAAATTCTAAGAATATTAGTTAGTTCATTTATTTTTTTTTAATCGCCATTCGTTGAAAATTTATGAACCTCTCAATTCTGCAAATCGTCCGAAAACGCCAGAATCGGGAAATTTTCAATTAATTGTATCTACATCAGTTTTTATCCAATTTTTATAAATAAGGTACCGTTGGAAAGGTATTGAAAACAACTTTCTGGTTTAAATATATAGTTTTAAAATTTTAGATGTTAGGGTTGCCAACACATTAACAAAAAAATGTTTTTGCTAATATCTCAAAAAAAGCATAATTTTTTTTCGATTTTTTATTCTTTAAATTTTAAGAAGAATGTTGCCTTTAATTTAAAAGCAATTTTATGATGGAGATTTTATATGTTTTTTCGAAAAATGTAGGAAAATTTGTTCTGCAAAATGGTTAACCTTGTTAAGACGAATATTTTATTCATAAATTTTGATGACCTTACACTTGACCTTGGTATAGAAAACTGGTAAAAACCGAAAAAAAAACAAACTATTTTTTTTTCACTTTTATTTGTGTAAGATTACACAAAATTTTGACTGCCATATTAAAGATAATTAAATTCTAAATTGTTTTGATTTAAAAATTTTTAAAATCGGACTTAAAACAAAAAAGTTATGATGGTTCCTCTGACGCTCTTTCAATAAAAAAGTTACAATGATTTGTATGGGTTGACAAGTATGAGCCCTACCTCGAGTCTACTTAATGCCATGTCTACACAGAGAGTTTTGGCAAAACCATTATACTATATAAATATTAGTATAATTAGTATAATTAAAAATAATGACAGATAATTATCTGTCAAATCAGACATGTGATAAGTGTTACCATTCACGAAATAAGCACTAGTTGAAAAAAAAACGTGAGATGGCGGTTCCTTTATAAACAAAAAAGGAACGGTAAAACTTTTATAAATAAAGTTAACTGATCAGACTTAAATACAAAAAAAAAAATAAAATCTATTAAAAGATGGCAGAGATATCTGCTGCCCAATTTAGAACATTAAATTTGAGAGAGTTTTTTCTCTTTCTTAGCATTTGTTTGAAATACACTCTAATTAACTTACGACATTATTAAGAAAATTCATTAAAAATACTTTTGGTTAGAGCTTCACAGTGATTTTTATCTCATTTGAAGGAAAATTTAACAAACTTTTAGAAATAATTAGAAAAATTGGAAAATCGTTAAAATTCGACCAAGATTTGACATGGAGACAATTGATGAATGCATATAACTAAATTTTTTTAAGAAAATTTTTACTATTGAAAAAAACTCAAATTCAACCAACTTAAAAGTTCTATTCTAACCAAATTCCATTTTGATCAAAGAGTAAGTTTCTTCTTAAAAAGTTAATTTCTCTCTTAGTAGGTTGGGAGCACGAGGTTGAGTTCTTATTAATACTAAAAAAGCGTATGACGAAGTACAATTTTTACATATTCTTCTATTTAAAATTGATCGACCAAATGTGTAATTTTGGTTAATTTAACTATGTTGTATTAAAAAAGTCGGGACTTAAGGGTATTCAGTCGGCCAAAATACCATAATACGCCCCCAACCAACATGGTCTCGGTACTACCCTGTATGAAAATACAGATATTTAGAATATTTTTCTCGGAACAGTATTTGTCGAATCGAAGTACGTCCATCTCTTGCATTATCTTGCAAATTTTTTAAATCTGAGTGTAGATTCGTAAGCAGCGACCAATAAAATTGATTGAAAGACGAAGAGTTCAACTTTATAGTGGTCCACAAATTTCCCCCGGAAAATAGAATAAAACAAAATTCCAAAATTATTTTTTCCTTCCTGTAGAATCTATATTTTGTTTAAAAAAATTGTATTTTTAAAAATATCTTAATTAACCTATTAGTTACCTTAACTATTATGAAACTCTAATTTAATTCTCTCATTTTCATATTATGTTTTATGATAAAAATAATATTTTATCATAAGAAAATTATTTTTATATTGTCAAAATTTTGAAAAAAATTCAATAATAAGCACTTTTCTTCACATAAAGAAAAGAAATAAATAAAAAAAAAATACTCCCTATAAAATTATATAAATATTTATAATATTCTAAGATACATGCAGGTACCAAAATTGGGCTAAAATTGGTGATGAAAAATCAAGTTTTACCTAATTTGGGGTCTGGGGGGGCATCGAACTTAGTTTTTTAAGTTTTAGGTAAGCCTTCCTACAAAATTTTTTTGCTGAAAATTATTTTACCAAGGAAGATTTTTCCAGGCTATATTTCCTATTGTATGGCTTGTAATTTGTAGTTGGTTAGATTTTTCGGAAAGATTTCTTTGGAAAAGTTGTTTAGAATATTTCGGGCGTTATCTTTTGTAAACATATCATATACCAAAAAATAGGTCTTGGACACCTATTAAGGTTAAAATTCCAAAATATTGTATCTTTTCTTTGACTTTTCACACTGTTTAGGCAAGCCGCCTAAACTTACCAAACCGACACAAATATATTCAAATAAATACGCAAAAAAATTGTATTCTTCGTACAAATAACGAAGAAATTTCTTTTTGTTCGCGTTTTTTTCTAGTCTTTTCACCACTAAGCGTCTAAACTTGGTATTTTATGTATAAGTTTTACAAACAAATATTGGTTTAGTTGTTCTTAATAAGTTTTGTGTACATGCCGGACAATATTCACTACACTCAGAAAAATATCAACTGTAATATTAACAGTCGGCCGCTGTTATTTCAAAACATTGTTAGATTAAGTAATTTATGTTTAAGTTAACAGTTTTCTTTGTATTTTTGTGCTGTTAAAATCATTTGTGAAATATTTTTGTGTTTGTGTTGAAATGACTATCTTCTCTAAGCAATATTTTTTAAATTTTTTTTTGCACTATTTATATTATCCTTGCCGATAGCTCAGTGGAAGTGAACTAGACTGTCATTCGGGAGACGTGGGTTCGAACCCTAGCTGTGTAAGTTTCAAAAATTGTAATTTAATAATTGAAATAATAATTCTGTTTCACGCGTCAAAAATTACCTTTAAAATAAGTTGCGTAAAATATTGAAAAAAATTGCAAAGTTCGTTTTTTGATAAAAAAAATATTTAAAAAAAAAAAAAATCTTTATTGTCCTTGCCGGTATTTGAACCCAGGACAGTCGAGTACTCCGCCCAACATAAATATATTTATATAATAAATAATTAAATAAATTAAAATAATTAAATAAATAAATAATTTATATAATATCGAGTACTCCGCCCAACATGAACTTTCAAAACATTGATAAAATTTCAATAAGTAAGTTTTTATGTGGGTTTTGTGTTCTATAGACCAACAGTCAACCGACTGTTGATTTGAAAGTTTCATTTGTTGGATGGTATTTAACTTTGAAATCTGTTATTTCAACCCATGATTTGTTTAGTATAAAACCATTTTTTTCCCTGAGTGTAGGTATTGGGTTCTTGAGTACCGAAATATAGCAAAAATGCATGTTTTTCGCATTTTAACATAGTTTTTTTAATTAAACTATAAAAAATTTGTAATTTTTACGTTATTTGCACAAAAAATATTTCATAGATATTTCTATTATTTTGAAGTTTTTTCTGAAATAGCTGTGTTCTAAAGCAGCGACAAACAATCAGCACCAATTCATAACATTTCACAAGAAGTTATGAACAAAAATCGAAAACCGTGTTTTTAAATGGCCATTTATAAACGAAATTCATTAAGCCCAGAACAGATGAAAGCAATTGAGAATCGGTACCAAAGATTTTGGGACGAAGGAATGATGGGCGACTATTGTTGGTTTCTCATCAGAGAAACCGATCCCGAATTAAATAAACGACGTAACAAGAATTCTAATCATTTTGAATTTCTGAATGATAAATAAAAATTATTTACAATGTAAATAACAATATAAATGTTTTAATGCAACAATAAAAATTATTAATAATAATTATGTACAATTAAATAATGTAAAAATAATGTAAATTATTAAAAGAACAATAAAACTGAAGAATATATGATTTTATTACAACAACCTTTAGTTCTCATTTTTTTTTTTTTTTGCAATAAAATAAGTCCAAATTAGTGTCCGACCGAATATTCGGTTTCGGTTTCGGTTTCGGCCAGTTTCGGCCCTTTTAATCAGTTTCGGCTATTCGGCATCAATATGGCCGAAACCGAAACCGAATATTTGATCGGACACTACCAATTCGGTTCTTACATATATTTCAATGATAGATGTGAGTTCGTTTTCATCAAAATTTTTAATGGTGTTAAGTAGAACAAAAACGTGAAATTCAGTCATTTGATTGACCGTGTGAGTTGAGTCCAGCACAAAACGATAAATGTAGTTTTTTTAGATTCTAATATTAAGTTATTTAACTTTAAATACTAAAAAGTTCCTTAAAGTGGTATTAAAATGATCTTCATATTTATTATTTTAAAGTTGAACATTAATATTCAAACTTTCATATTCATAAAAATATCTTGAAATAGATTTGAAGTGCTCAATAGTCAAAAAGCTTTTAAGAGATACAATGTTTATTAAAATTTTGTTATTCATAAAAATATTGTCTCAGCTTATTTTTTAAAATAGGAACACTCTCAATTTGAAATGGGAACAGTGTCAAGAATGGTTCGTGAATATGATAAATTCAATAATTTTTTGTTTATTTGTCACAATTTTATCAATACTTTGACATGCAAACAGTCAAAAAATTGTTTAATCTATGTTCTTCTGTGGAAAAATTGTCACTTATAATTTTTATTTTCAATATTTTGAAATGTTTTGCCATGTTTTCATATTTTTTGAAACAGTTTGAAGTATTTTTGACAATATTTGTGCTCACATTAGAGTAAAAATTTTAAAAAGGCTTTATCAAAGGTTTATTGAAGGTTACTCATTTAAGAAGCCTTTATAAGAGATTTTTGTCGTTATTGGACGTTTATGGATACTGTTTTTGAAATTTTTTTTTGTAAAGGCTTTATAAGAGGTTCGTAAATTTTTATGAATAAAGGCAAAAGAATATTTATCGTATATATACGTTAATATAATCTGTTTCAATTGTTATGTTTTTGAAAGCTTTTAACTAAAAAAATTAAAAAAAAAGAAAAAGTTTTTTAAACAATTTTCATGTAGACATTCAGTTTCGGTTTCGGTTTCGGTTTCGGCCGAATATTACAAAAATGGCCGAAATTCGGTTTCGGTTTCGGCCAAAATTTTGGTTTCGGTCGGACACTAGTCCAAATGCATAAATTGATAATCACACAATTTGGGTGATTTCGTTCCATTAAACACAACTTTTTCATTTCTCAATAGATTTTCTTCAACAATAGCTTATTTTTTTTGGAAAAATAAAGGCTTTTAGTAAAAAATATCAAAAGTAATAAAATATTTTGATTTCTTAACGAAATTTGCAACTATTTTGTCTTTTTTTGGAAATTTTTCTGAAAAATAAAAAAAATCCCCGAAATTTGAATTTATTCCGCCAAAACTAACAACTCGACCAAAAAATGATGTTTGCATTGTTTGTAAGAAATTTTATTAGCTTTTATTTGATATATCATTTGTTTGATTACTGTTGTTGGTTCTGGAGATATATGCAATTAAGTGGAACCAACTTTTTTTTTTCGTTGAAAACCCTACAGTGGGCAATATCTCGAAAACGGAGTGACAGAAAAAAAAAATAATTTTTTTTTCGGAATTAGCGACCGATTTAACATGAGAAAAGGATAGTGGCATTCAAAGTACATATTGGCTGTAAGCCAGTGTTATCAGTAGATAATGTAGTACATTATATATATAAGGTTAGTTAATAAAGAAATTTTTGTAATAAAATATATAAATATATTTATAAAAAAAATTAAAATTTAAAAAATAGTATCCATAATTTTTCTGACTAAAAACAGGCACTGAAAAGCTACTATGCCATATGGTATAAGAATAACCGAAAGGGTTAAATACAAAAAATTTTCTATGTTTTAGAGGACGGATAATCACAGTAGTTATACTAAATATTCGGTTAAACAGAAGTAGTTATAATTAGTTCACTTTGTCGAGAGTGTTTTGTATTGATATTTATAGAATGGAAGAATGGTTTGATAAAATTTTGCGAAACTGGCAAAATTTAATAATAAATTTTGTGAAATGAGAAGAGAGCTAAAATTGTTTTTTTTTATCTTTTGCTGAAATCTAAGACAAGTCAAAAAAATATTAAGACTTTCAGTGGTAACCGATTAACCCGCAGCTGTTCTAAACTAAAGAATTATTATATAATATTTTGAGGAATTCATAATAAATGTATACGTTTTTTCTAATCAAATTCTTATTCTTATTAAATTCTTAGCATTTTTGGCGACAGTCGCAAAATAAAAAAAAAAAACTATCTCAGGCACACGTGTGCAGAAATGCACACACACACACACAAACACACAACAAAAGATTAGTTTTTACACGGTGAAAAAAAAGTGTATTAATAACAAGTATCCCACAGTTTCTTCACAGTATCTGCTATGCCTAAAAAGTATCTACTACACATTAGTACGGCAATGTGTATGTGTGGCTACACATGCATATGTATGTGTGCACAAGTCTTGGTTTTTATTGTGACTAATTATTGCGATTGGTTGTCAATTGGTTTGCATGCTGCAGACTAATAAATTAATGGTTATGCGCGGGGCTTAATATAAGACAACAACAACAACGAAAATAGCAAGAACAACAATACCAATAAAATAAAATAAAATAAAAATACCGCCGCCTTAAATATTTCAATGTTTGTTGTTGAATATTTTTTCAGAAGTGTGTGAGTGTGTATGTATCTAGTATGTGTTTCTGATATTAAGAATTTTGGAACCCGCATAAAACAACACCAGCTACTGTTGAAACATTTTAAACACTCAATTCGATACGAATTTTATTTTTATTGACTTTAATTAGTTTATTTTAGTTAGTTGCAAAACCAACCAAGCCAACAGAATGGGTTAATTTCGGCATTCAACTGAGAAAATGTAAATGTATGTGTTGCCACAATTAAAATAATGACATTCGTCATGATGTGGGTACCATTAAGAAAGATATCGGCACTAAAGTTAATGTCTGCTTAGGGTGGATTTTAACAGCCAACTCTGAGTGAACAAAAGCGTTTTTATTAGACACACACACACACAAACATAAATGCAAGCGTTTACATATGATTTTCTAATTCGAGTTATGGAAATATAAGAGAGAAAAAAACAAATCCATTAGTATAGCAGATAATTTTTTTTTTGGAAATTGTTAAGAATAATAAAAGCATTTAATTGAAAGACAGCCAAAAAAAGATTTAAATGATGAAATACTGTGTGTTGTTGCTGTTGTTGTTTTTGTATTAGATCAACATGATTTGTCAAAAATATTTTGATGTATGCATCATGCATTCCTTTACCTTTAACACACATACGCAGCATATACTCACACACACACCAACACGCACTATAGTCACTCACTCACTCATAATGATTGATGGCCATTAATTCTCTTTCTGGTTTTTCTTGACAACTTTGCAGCCAAACGTGGTATGCTTGTCAGCGCATTAAACGTTTTTATTTGAATTTGTTTTCTTATAAAGGATGCCGAATGGTACACGTTTTTCCTATCTATTGTTTGATGGTCCTCCAATGGTACAATATGGTACGGTCGGTCAACGTAACAATGTGTTGAAACTGTGTTATGTTAACTATTTAGTTTTTCTTTTCATTCAAATTTTTTTATCTGTAGAATTTTTCAAAGGAAAATCAAAGAAAATCATTATGAGCGATGTAACGAATTGGCGTTTGATGAGTGCCTAGTTTTGATGTTGACTGATTTTCATCTGTTCGTTGATGAAATTGATTTTTGAAGAATTCAGAATATTAGTATAGAGACAACATACAGTGTACTCGCGATAACGTGAGGTAATTAAAACCAAGAGAGTTCACGTTTGCGAAATGTTCACCTGAGCGAATGTCGAAATTTGGGACAAAAAGTTTCCTTTTAAACATTTTTGCAATTCGACTTACAAGGTTTAAAAATATTCCCCATATAATCAACTTTAGGTCTGTTCCCGTAATCTAAAGTTTTAGTCCAATTTACAAGTTTTGCAGGTTTCGTATCGTATCGTGAAGGGGTTCAAGTTTTGACTAATAGTACCAATGAAGTTGTGTAGATTTTGGACGTACGTGAATTTCGTTTTTGTAAAGTGCACAAGTGGTGACCGTGGCATGCAGGTTAAGTGTGTGGCTTAGCATGCTCGGAGCCCGGGTTCGATCCCCACCCGTATAAAACTATT